>VWYP01033803.1:55184-68917 GCA_013400435.1 Pycnonotus jocosus
GATGGTGATGGGGTGATGGGATGGGGTGATGGTGATGGGGTGATGGGATCGGGGCGATGGTGATGGGATGATGGTAATGGGGTGATGGTGATGGGGTGATGGTGCAGGGCTGGGAGGTTCTGCCAGCCTGGAACCAAAGTTGGCCCTGCTGTAGCCAAACCCTGCTCTGGCTGCACCAAAACCGTGCCCACATCATGGAGGACAACTTCCACCAGCTCCTCTGGGCCCTGAGCATGAACCATCAGGGTTTGTGCTGCTGGAGCAGCCCAGGGGACCCCAGGGACACAGGGCAGTGCTGAAACCACACCAGGTTCTGGGAAGAGCTACAGAGGAAGAGCCAAAATTCCCTTTGGCATGGCCACAGCTGAACAGCAGGACACGGTGAGTGCTGGGACAGGGGTTGGTGCTGGGAGCACATTCCTGGGTGCAGTTCCCTCTGCAGAGCAGCTTTTCCTTTGATTTGTGTGGGAAATGGGGTGAGGCTGCACAAAACTCCCAAAAAAGTTTGTGATCCGAAGAATGGGGACCAATTAACATTTCTCGTGCTTGGCAGCCTGAGCAGCACCTGGTCTGTCCTATTTAGGTTTGAGGAATGATTTAAAGTCACAGGGGCCATAGTTAGGCCTTGTGTAAGGACAACAAAATTTGAGGAATTTGGGTCAGGTGAATTATTTTCAGGTGAAAATCCCCTTTTTTATTGGTTGGATGAACTGAAATTGAAACTTTGAAGGTGTAAAATGCTTTTTATCCAAGGAGATCTTAATTTTTTGCTGGTCCCTCTGCTTTCAAGAGAGAAATTTGAAGGAAAGAGGGATTCAACCTGCTGGTTAATAAAACTCTCAGCAATAAATGGGAATTTACTGGGAATTAATGAAGTCTGGCTGGCAGGTTAAGGATAAATGATTATTTTGTTGTGGGTTCTACCTAGAAAAAGGTAGAACACTGTGTTTTAATGCCAGGGAACATCTGCAGGGCCAAATCTGTTTCCCAAGGTGTTTTTTCTGCAGGTTGCTGACCTGGGTGTTTTCCAGCACATTCATTAATTTGAGGAAATTGCTGATTGGTTTAAACCGGAGCCATTGTCTGGAATGTGGTGGCTTTTTCTGGACATCATTGGCCAAATCCTTGGAAAAGCAGCATCTCCTCGTCCCTCACTTGCAGGTTGGTCCCACCTGGTTTGGGGCAGGGCCTTCCCCTCTTACCTTGGGCCCTCGTGGTGCTGGGGTTGGGTTCCTCCTGCTGCTCCTGCCTGTGTTGGATCCCTGGAAGGGCCAGGTGGCCTTGGGGCCGTGTCCCTGCGTGGGAGGGCGGCATTTTGCAGGGAAAAGGTGCAAGGTTCAGAGGAAGGGTTTGGTTTTGTTCCTCGTGTTTTTCCTCTTCCCTGTCCCGTGGTTGGGTGGTTTTGGAGCCACAATCCCCAGCTTTGTTGGAGGTATTTGGGAGCTCCTGGATTCTCCAGGGCTCTTGGACATCCTGGGGGGATGTGGGCAGGAATTTGGGCTGAGTGAACCTCATGGTTCTCCTCAATTCTCACGTTGCTCCAGACTTTGGTTGTGTTTTGGGGCTCTCTGGCTGCAGCTCCTTTCTCTGCGTTTCCATCCTTGGGAATTCCTTCTCCTTTGGATAATCCAACCAGCACAGCTGGGCCTGGGAGTGCTTTGGGGCAGGAATCTGAGGGAGGGGTGGTGGGAAGAGGGGTCTGCAGGGGTCTGATGCCAGAGGAGGAGGAGGCAGCGGGTGAAGCTGCAGCTTCTCCAATGCAACAGGGATGTGTGTTGGAAACATTGCAAACAGACTCCAAAAAAACTCCATCTGTCCTGGTTTAGGGCAAATTTGGGAGAAAACCTCTGAATGGGTCCCTTCAGAATAGCAAATTCAAGCGGCTCCTCCCCCAACCGGTTTGGGAAAAGATTTCCTTGGAGAAAAGTGGAAAAAAACCTATTTCTTTAACAATCAAAGTATCCACAAGCTCAAAAAATGAATAATATGAATCAATAAAAGCTCTCATTGTTCAAAGAGATGCCAAATTGGGAAAGTCCTTGCCGTGTGTTGCAGCTCTGCTCGCTCAGTCTCTTATCAGACTCTGCAGTGCTGGAAACGCTGTCCTGGGACCCAGTGGGCCACAGGCTGGAGCTCCTGGTGTCTCTCTGGGGTTTTCAGTCCAGAGCAGGTTTGAACAGTTCCAAGAAAAAGGAAAGAAAACAAAAGTCCAGGGAACGTCTCTGCCTCAGCTAAAGTAACTAAAAGCTGAGGAGATCTCTGTCCCTCTGTCTGTCCGTGCTGCAGACAGCACAGCAGGAGCGGGATGTGGAGCAGTGAGGGCAGTTCTGAAAACAAACCTGGAGCTTCTTCTTTCCCTCCCTTCACTCTCAGAACCAATCTCAATGGTACAGAACACAATATCCAACATAAACAGAACAGATGATTGGGGATGCAAGCATCATAAAGTCACCCCAGGACACCCTCCAAACTGGAAATGTTCTGAGTGAGTTAGGCCAAACAGAACTGGGCAATCATGGAATGGTGTGGGTTAGGAGGGACCTTAAAGCTCATCCTGGTCCATCCCTGCCATGGGCACCTTCCACTATCCCAGGTTACCCCAGGCCCCATCCAACCTGGCCTTGGACACCACCAAGGATGGGGAATGTGGCACTGTTGTCACCATTTGTTGCAGGAGCACGAAAGGGCCAGGCAGGACAGGGGAGAGGGCAGGCATGGAAGTGTTTTTTTTTTATTTCAAACTTCTGACTCCATTTACATACACTGTACAGAAGTGGCCAATTATTGGCCAGAGAGATGATCACCCCATCAATGGGGTTGGTGAACATCCCCATCACTCAAAAGCTCCTCCTGGAGCAAAAGAATGCAAACATTTCTCTTGTTTACATGAAAAGTGTGGGAACTCAGCTTAGAGTTCTAAAACATCAGAGGGCTTAGTTTAAACATGCAAAAGCAGGGCAACAGGGGAATGCTCCAGTTCATCTTGGCTGGGGTAGGAAAGGTGCTGGACACAGCCATGGATGAGTCTGCAGCTGGATGGGACCTGAGGCTGCACAAAACCTCACCTTCATCCATGGGATGTCTCCCATTTGGGGAAAGCCCTGGGGGTTTAGGATCTTTCAATTGGAGAGGCATTTGGGTCCCCAGATGAAAAAAGTGGAATGAATGAAATGAATGAAATGAATGAAATGAATGAAATGAATGAAAGTGCTTTGGGAAATGCTTTGGAAAGTGTCACACCCCGGCAGGTGGGGTCTGGTGGGGTTTGCTGCAGTTGCAGGGGGGATGGTCTGTGCTGCTCCTCAGTGAGGTTACAGCTCAGTCATGGCTGTCCCTGACCCCTCACTCGGTGCTCAGGTCACTCAGAGCCCGAGAGGTGCAGCTCACCCAAATCCCATCAGAACTTCCTTTATTGTCCCCATGCTCTGGAAGAGGTTTGGAAAGGCACAACTTGGGATTGCAAAGCACCTCCATGTCCTGAGTCATCCTTGCCTGGGCTTTGGTGTTCCCCTGTTCCAGGCAGTCTCTGGATCACCTCCAGTTGCACTCTTTGTGTCCAAGGAGCTGCTGGCATTCCCGTGGTTCCTCTTGGTTCCTTCCTCACATGGAGGAGAGCAGGAACATGAGGAGTACAGAGTGAGGAGATGAGTCACTGATCAAACCCTTGCTGGGATTTTGGGGCTGCAGTCCCAGATCTGGAGCTTTAAGGCCAAACCTTTGTTTCTGGGGACACAAGTGACCCAGCAGCAGCAAGAAGTGGACAGAGCACGTGTCACAGAGAGGGAAAACCAGGAAGGGCTGGGAAAACTGACCTTTAAAAAGCCTTTTTAATACAAATTTGGAAATCTGAAGAATGAAGCCCTTGGCATCTCTCTTCGCCATCAGGTTGGAACAGGTTCCCTGGGATGTTGCCCAAATAGTGCAGGAGTAACACCTTTGAAATCTGGAGCAATCGACACTTGGAACACCAAAACTCTGGGATTTACTGATGGGTTGTGAGAGCCAATTCCACAGAGCCCCTGGAGGGACACAGCAGGCAGGGAGAGCAAAGGAAAAGCCTTTACCTCTTTACAGAGGCTCTTCCATGCCCTTGGATGAGGCACCCAGCCTTGGCTTTGAGCTCAGCTTTGCTCACAGAGGCACAGTCTGTGTGTCCTGGAGCACTTAAGGGTGTGGGAAATGGGAAAGGGTTTAATGCCAGCAGATAACGAGGTTACAAATTCCCAGGGCTGCTCTCTTCAAGGACATGCATTTCCCTGTGCTGTTCAAGCCTTTTGCTCCTTTATCCTCCCAGGAAGACATCAAATGAACACAGAGAGGAGAAGGAAGGGTTTGGGCCAGTTGGGGTTTCCAGACATCCCAATGAACACACTCGGCTAAAGCTGATCCACTTAAGGTGGGATTCTGCTCTTTTTAATTAGAATCTGCCCAAAAGTCGGCCTTTAGGTCCCTCTAGAGTCTCTGGAGAGGGAGAGGCCTCACCTTCCTTCTGACAGCATTGGCTGCTGCTCTCCCCAAAAGCCTGGAATAAATGTTGGATTTGGTTGAAAGAGCTCTGAGCACAACAAACTCCTCCTCTGCACAGCCCTGGGGGTGGTTTGCTCCTCATGCTTGCAAGGGGAGGGAAAAAACCTCACTTTGCTCCTCATTATTAAACACAGGCCCTTGGTGGGATCCTTGGGATTATCCTGGGCAGGGCCAGGAGTTGGACCTGATGATCCTTTGGGTCTCTTCCAGCTCAGGATATTCCATGAGCAAACAGGAACATTAATCTAAGCCTCCTCTTCCACCCCCAAATGCCCAGCCCTGTGCTGATGGAAGTCACCACGAGCACCTGGAGCAGATCCTGATCCTTGTGCAGCCTCTGCCATCCCCAGATCAGTTCCATGGAGTGACACCTCTCAGCACTTCCAGGAGTGTCTTCCATGGGGAATTGTTGCCAGGAAAATCAGACCTGGGCTTTCCTTTCTGCTGGAATTGTTGGGCAAATCCCCGTGAGTTTGGACCATACATGGATTTATTTTCAGTGAAAAAGGTGGGCTCAGAGTGACAAAACTGCAGGAAAAGTGGGTAAATCTTTCCTGGAGAAATGGAATAAGTGATTTCCAGTCCTATCCTTGCTGGAATATCAACAGGGCTCTGTGCCATGGGTGGGAACACTCTTAATTCCTTTGGCTGCTTGGGATAAGGCTTAGTCCTGGAAATTGCTCTTCTAAAAGTGCATTTATGTGATTTTCTTGGCATTTCCATGGCCTGGGAACATGTTCTGCTCCATGGAGAAGTTCCTGCACGCAGCCCTGAGAGCCACTCAATGTTTTAGGGTGAAGCCGTGTGGGTGTTCTGGGAGTTGAGCACTTTTTTTGGGATCCAGCCTAAAAGGAGCTCAGAGGGCTCAGCCTTTTCCAGGTTGGGCATCTCCTGGCAGGTGGAAGGAGTGGGCTTGGCTCGTTGGCTCTGGGTGTTTAATTGTGGTGCTGGGCTGATCTCAGCACCTCCAGCCTGGCTGACCCAGCCCAAACCTTGGCTCGGGAGCTTCTCCCTGCCCTGGAATCACCCCCTTGGTAACTCCTGGCCTGGTGGCTCTGCCAGCTGCTCCAGAGAGGGGATGGGAGATAAAGCCCAATGGCTTTTCTTTGTCTGGAATGTGTTGGAGTCCTAGAAACTTTAAATTTAGGGGTTTAGTGTATAATAATACATATGAGTCAAGATGGAGGATTTTGGGTGTTGTTCTTATCCTTCTTTGCCTTCTTCTTCCTTCCTCTTCACGGGTTTGAGTGGTTTTCTGTAATTGGGTGAAAAAGGTCTGCATTGCAGGCCTTGGGTGGTCATTATTGGGTCAGAAACATAAATAATAGAGGTGTCACCTTGGTATTGGGTAATTAACGTTTTAATAACCTTGGAAAGAGTTAGAAGCTCTCCATTGTCCCTTGTTTCTCTGGCTTGCCAGTTAAGCTCACAGCTTGTGAGCCTGTAAATACTGTAAATAGATAAGATATAATAAACATTCCAAGCCCAAACTCGAGCTTGGTGTTTCCTGAGTATCATTCATCCTGACCTTGGCAGAGGAGAAATGAAGCTGGAACCCCTTACAGAATGAGCCTTTCCAAAAGTTTAGCTCTGATCCTTGGGATCCATCTTCCTTGGGTTTAAAAACCTCTGGGAGCATTCCTGCTCTTCTGGCATCTCCAGGGTCTGCCTAAAGCACTCTCAGTCCATGGAGATGCTCCTGGGGAACAACTTTTGACCCCAAATTCTTTCTGCTCTTTGCCTGCTGGGGATGGTGGTGTTCATGGCCAGGTGAAACCAGCCCCACCTTCTGGTCTCTGTTGGCTGCAAAATGTGGACTTGACCCCAAGGTGCTGCTTTGGGATCCCTCCCAGCGCTCCAGTGCTCCCCCTCCTCTCAGGACAGAGACAGGGAGGAGTGGGAGATGGGAAAACTCCAAGCAACAGCCAGTGACGAGGCCAAACCTTCTAAAATCACTCTAAAATGACACTTGCAGGGGTGGCACAGAAACCCTGCTCATGGTTTGATTGCAGTTTATTGAACAAATTTAATAAAATTCATATAAAAAGTTCAACAGGAGCATAAAATGGGAGGAATGAGCTGGTTGCATTTTGGCACAGAATTTCCCGACCCTTTTCTTTGCCTTCCTCCCCTTTCCACAAGAAGAGAAGGAGAGGAGGGGAAAGGAAAAAGTAGCTGGACCTGAAGGTGTTAAACCAGAGGTGTTTTTCCAAGTTATGTAAAATTTATGGTTTGGGTTCAGCAATTGTTGTTCCTTCTTTTTCCCCCCTCCCCTTCCCTGTGTTTCTAACCTGTCTCCAGCTTCTGAGAAGGGGAATGATTTTCTGCTGGGACACCTGTGGGTTATATGGGCTTTGGGTGGGTGAGGGATTAATTGGACATTGGAGAGAGCCCTTTCACATGGGCAAAATGAAGGCTGAATTTTGGGATGTAGGTAGAGCAGGAGAGCCCTGGAGTGAGCCAGCAATGCCAGAGGAATTGGGGAATGGAGAAACTCCCTGTGGGAAGACGTTTTGTTTTCAATTCCTTAAGAATTTGGGGAGTGAGAGAGGAGTAGGTGGGAGGGAGCACCACGGGCTCAACTCTCCCGGATTCCTGGGCAGGTGAAGGAACAGGCTCTGCTTCCAGATGTAAACAGGATTCTTGCCCCTCCTCTGGACTGGAGCCGGGGCACTGGGAAGGTGCTAACTGAGCTCTGACGTTAATGAGACTCGTTAATGAGACTCATTAATGAGACAGCTGATTATTCACTGACGAGCTGCACTCGCCAGCTGCGGGAGGGACACGCAGGGGAATTGTTTGGACTGGGAGGGGGAGCGCTCCCAAGGCGACAAACGGCGCTGGGAAGGTTCTCCCTCAATGGCGAAGTGACAAGCAGGGATTTGGGGATCATTCCCGGCTTTGTGCCGGCAGGTGAAGGTGCTGCTTGCCCCTCCCCTGCTCCAGGTGCCTTTCCTGGGTGGTGCTTTTGACACAAACCTCACGCTGGAGCTGTTTCCTGCTCCGGAGCCAAACGCCCCCATCCCAAGGCTGTTTTTGGAAGCCGCTCCCAGCCCCGGTGTGTTCCCAACCCTGCGGCTGCTCCCAGCTGAGACCACGGCTTCCATGGGAAAGCANTGCCCCCATCCCAAGGCTGTTGTTGGAAGCCTCTCCCAGCCCCGGTGTGTTCCCAGCTGGGACCACGGCTTCCATGGGAAAGCAGGGGCACAGGGGTTGTTTGGAAGAGTACAAAGGGATTTCAAGCTTTAGTTTCACATATTTCAGTTGTTTCTGGGGCAGTCTATCACGACTGGATTTCACATGTTTTATTCTCCGGCTTTTCTTCCTGGTCTGAGGCATCTGAGTCTCCCAAGGGACAACCTCAACGTACAAATCCCTTCAAGTTCAAATCTGGTCGAGAAAAATGTGCCTCAGGCTCTTTGGTCTCCCTAGACCCACCTAAAAGGCTGGAAAAATTAGGCAGTAAAACCTCATTATATTAAATTTTGTGCTGATAACTACAAGCTGCATCTTCCTTGTCTTATCCTCAGTTCCAGGTACAATCAAGGAATCACTTGATATATTGTTTGTGAGATGGATTACTTACAAATATTCACGGCACCAACACCTTCTCCAGCCAGTCTGGAAGAGAGAGGATGGAGAAGTCAGGGCTCCTTATAAGAATAATTTCAAGCAATATTTTTGCACCAAGGACCTTGGAAAACAGACCCAAGGGGGGCTGGGTCTGATGGGGAGCATCCAAGGGGGTTTGGAGTGACATCTGTAACTGTGTTAGGATGGGGGTGAATTTTCTCTGCAAAATTCTGTGGCACTTTCACCTCCTCACAAGGCAAAGGTGAGAACATTTCTGGATTTGGACGTGATTTGGTTTGCAGGGGGAGCTCCCACCTGCTCTCCTCACCCTCCACCTTTCTGTAGGTCACAGTCTCGATGTCCAGGGCCAGCTTGACATTCATGAGCTCCTGGTACTCCTGGAGCTGCTGGGCCATGTCAGCCTTTCTGCAGAGCTGCCTCCATTTCCTGGAGCTTGGCTCTGGTGTCCTTGAGGGCGATGTCCCCGTGCTGCTCCACCTCAGTGATGGCCATGGGAACAGCTCCAGTGCCCACGTGATGGGGCTGGATCCTGATTTCCAGGCCCCTTCCAGCCAGGAGTGGAGACAGGAGTGCCCCACGTCTGGGGAGGTGCTGTGCCTGTTCCTTCCCACTGTCCATGTCTGAGTGGAGCTGCTGGACAAGGCGGTTCATCCCTGAGATCTCCACCCTGGTGTTCTGGAGGTCATTCCCCTGCTGCCCGGCCAACGAGGCCTCAAGTTTGAGCTTTGATGTTTTTCAGGTTCTGTGCTGCCAAGGGGTGCAGTTCTGAGCCTCACATTCAGGGTCACTCAGCTCTGCACAGAGCAGGGAAACAAAACAAATCCTTTTCCTGCTGAAGATCAAGGACAATGGGTACAGCTTTCAGGCCCAAAAGCACAAACAAGGGTGGCTGAAGAGAGAAACCAAGAAGGATGAGACCTCACAACCTGAAGCTGTAATTGGACAATTAAACCTCAATATGCAAATGGACTAAAACTTATAAAAGTGTGAGACCTCGTGACCAGTCATCCATTTTTTTGTGACCATTTTTAGTCCACCTTGGATGTAGCCCTGGTCAAGCTCTTGTCCTGCCCAAGGTGTACCCAAGGGCCTTTCAATAAATATCTGCTTTATTCTCTAGCTCTGTCCAGTCTCTGTTTCAGGTCAGCCTTCCCAAGGCATCACCAGGAGCTGCAGCTCCTCTTAGTGGGTGGGCAGGGAGGTGACTGACCCTGCTCTGATCCTCTCTTGACCAGGACTTTCCACACTCATCCCACTGAGCTTCCTCCTGTGTTCTTCTGCTCCTCCACCTCTCATTATCAAAGCAGCATTTTCACGTAGAATCATGAAGAATCATGGAATCATTAATGTGGGGAAAGACCTTTAAGATCATCAAGTCCAACTGACAAACATCTCCAAGGAGCTCTCTGAACTCCTCTCCAAATCCACTTCATTTTATACCTTTTCCCCCGTCCTTGCTGCTTGTTCTGTCCAGTACAAATCAACCTTTGGGAAATGCTAAACAAAATTCTCCCTGTTTGTTTCCACCTCCTCCCCTTCCTCTGGTACCAGGACTTGGCCTTGGTGCAGCTCCTGCTGCTGTGCCTGGACCTTGGTGGTGATGCTGCCCAGGTTCCTGTTGTTGTCCATGGACAGGACCACAGAGGTGCTGGAGATCTGGGCCTGCATCTGGGACAGCTGCTGCAAGTCAAACAAATTCATTTTCTGTCCCAAATGTTTGGCTGTTTGTTTGTCCTGAGCCAAGGAGTAGCAGAGGGTTGGGCAGGAGCTGCAGCATTGACCACCCTTGGGCTCTTGGAGCCTCTGGAGACTGGGAAAATGGGGGAATAGCAGAGTGGGAGATTTGGGATACCCTTACTGCTTCGTAGAGGGCTCACAGGAAGTTTATCTCATCTGTCAGGGCATCCACCTCGGTCCCCAGATCCACCTTGCTCACATGGGCAGCATCCACATCCTGGAACAGTGACAGTGGAGGTTGGACCAGACCTGCTCTGGGTCCTTGGCTGAAGTCTTCATATCTAACACAAACCTTTGGAGTTTCAGGTTAAATTTGAACTGAGATTTCATATTAAACCAGAAAGGGAGGGTTTCTTGATCTCTGCACCTTTAAACAGAACTGAGAGTGAACTGATTTCTCACCTCCACCTTTTATTGGGAAGGGGAGGAGGAGGATGTCCATGGATCCAAAGAGTGTCACACCACTGAATTTTCCTTTTCCTGCCAGTGCCCAGACAGATATTTTGTGTGATACTTGAAACAGAATAAGCTTCTTATTGTGTCTCCTGCAGGTGGGACCAGGGGGCTGTGGATCCTGGGATTGGACACGGAAAGGCTGAAGAGTGGCAGAGCATCTGGTGAAGGGTCAGGGTCTGGATGACCCAGAGCTGATCTGGGGAACCAGATCAGTGGGATCTGGGACACTGATCTCTGGGACACTGCTGAGCTTGGGATGAGGGAGCTGAAACAAGGAGGAATTACAGCCCAGCACTGCCCCACTGGCCCTAACCCTAACCCTAACCCTAACCCTAACCCTTTCTGCATCCTGGGATAATTCCCCCTGTGCCCGGTGCTGTGGGCCTGGCACTGCTGCACACAAAGGGTGATTTAATGTGAATGTGCCTTTCCAAAGCTGTCCCTCATCTTCTTAAACACGACAAAGTTGTTCTCTGCTGTCCTGCACTTGTTGATCTCATCGTACCTGTCAGGAGGGAGAGCTCAGAATCCCGTCACAGCCCTGTGCAAACCCCCCCTCCACACGAGGAGAGACCAAAGAGTCTCTTCCTGCAGGCATTACCACCAATCCACAGATTTTTGGACAGAGTCCTTGATGGAGCTTTATTGTTTCTACTTCTGTGTCACTGATACCGATGGAAGAGGCAGCACCCCTGGGCTGGGGGTGGGATGGGCAGGCTAGAAAAGCTGCAGGCCCTCACTAAAGGCACCTTCTATGCCGTGAATGGGAGCCTTGTGCTCGGGGAGTGCTCTGGGTGGAGCCGGGGGTGAGCTCATCGCCACACCTGGTTATCCAGGGACCCGCAGCTCCCGCGGGATGGCCGGGGAGGAGGGCGGGGGGGTCTGGGCAGGGAGAGCCAAGGCCACACTCCTGGGAAAGGTCAAAACCCAGCGGGAGCCTGGACTGATGCCCGGCTCCAATGGAATGCTGAAACGGGGGAGATGAAAGAGAGAAAGAGAGTTCAAAGGAAGGAGTCCGTGCAGCCAATAAACCATGGGCCTCTCCTGGCCCTTTCATGGGGGAAGATTTATTCCAATCAGGAATATCCATCCCTGAAAATCATTTCCATTAAGCAGAGCCCCAGCTTTGCATCCATTTGTGAGTCTCGAAACTCTTGGCCACATAGAAGAGAAAATTTACTGTCTGTTTTCCAGTTGCTGGATTAATGTTTGGCCCAGAGGAATCAGAGGTTTGGGTTGGAAGCAACCTCTCAAAGATAATGTCATTCCAATTCCCATATTAGGGAGAAAATCTGAGACCTAAAAAGTTTAAAATAGATAAAGGTAGGAAGGACAAATTCCTAGGAAGTGGGGCAGGAGCTGATGCCCTTTTGTAGGTGTAGATGCAGGAGGATGCTCACTGCCCAGCAATGTGTGTGGTGTCATCGAGCTTCACCCCAGAATCCGCTGATCCCAAAGGAATATTTGCCACTTTGTCAGACACAAGCAGAGCTCTAAAGTCTAAACTGCTTCTCTGATGTGACCTTTGACTGTCCCAGGATTTCATGTGAGTGCTGATTTCTTTCCCCAGGGCAGTCAAGGATGTTTCAATGCTGCTTTGGGGCTGGAGGGAACTTTTCCTGTTGGGAAAGGTGGCACAGAGTGTCAGGCATGTGGTGTTCTGTGAATGCAGTGCAGAGGGATCAGGATCCACGTGCCCTTGTTGGGAGCTGGGATGAGCACATCACTCCCATCTCTCGTTTTCCTGCTTCCACAGAACCAGATGAAATTCTGACAATTGTCCACATCCATTCCCAGTGGCTCCCTCATGGCCATGGGAGCAGACACAAATACTGGATGGATGTTTTCCCAAAGTGCAGAGAGCAGAGCAGAGAGGGAACTCCTGCTCCCAACAGCCCAAAGAGCTGCTGATCCTGATCCTGCTGATCCTGATCTCTCAGGATCCTGGCGACTTCCCATGGGGTGGGAGGTAACTCCTCATTTTCCAAAGTGCTGAAACTATCCAATACATTGAATGAATTCTGATTTAGTTTTAAACTAAAAGAGGAGAGATTTAGATGGCATATTGGGAAGAAATTCCTCCCTCTGAGGGTGGAAGGCCCTGGAATGGATTTCCCATGGAAGTTTTGGCTGCCTCAACCCTGGAAGTGTCCAAGGCCAGGCTGGATGGGGCTTGGAGCAGCCTGGGATAGTGGAAGGTGTCCCTGCCCATGGCATGGGGTGGGATGAGATGATTTTTAATGTCCCTCCTCATCCAAACCTTTCCACGACTCTGAGGTCACATTTTTTGGGCTGTCTTGGACCTTTTCACTGATGGAAGAAGAACAGAGTGAAGGAAAACTGGACAAGTCTTTCTATGGGTGTTGCCTACCTGACCTTGAAGTCCTCTACCACATCCTGCATGGCCTTGAGCCAAGCTGCAGCCTGTCCCCTCCCAGAGCCTCCAGCTGCCACCTCCTGTTGCTGATGTACAACACAAACGTGGGCTCCAGGTTGTTCTGCACAATTTTCTGGTCTTTCAAGAGGCTCCATTTGGTCTCCAGAACTTTGTTTTGTTGATGCAGGAGCTGTACCTGAAACCCCTCAGAACAATATAAATAAATCAGGATCCTCAACTCAAAACTTGCCTTGGTTTTCATGAAGTGGAGGTTTAATATGGTGGGGGTTGTAAATATTTTCTGTAATTTAAAGCATGATTTGATGGGCATGCCATCAAAAGATAATTGGTGGGAAGATTTGGGAGCCAGGAGAAATATTCAGCTGCAAGGAAATCTGGAGAAATAATTTGCTCTGCATCCAGGTTGTCAAAAAGATCTGTATGGGCAGTCTGGGTATGGAACAGAGTCCTGCACAAAATCCTTAACTCTGCTTTCATGATTTAGGATTACATTTTTAACACTGAGAACTGCCTGACTCCATCTCCAGGTAATGGCAGAGCTGGAGGAGCAGAATGCGCCTCACCTTTTTGATGAAGGAGGCAAATTTGTTGTTGAGGGATTTGATCTGGTCCTTCTCCTCCTGCTGCACCTGCTGCATGTTGGGGTCAATCTCCAGGTCCAGGGGCACCAAGAGGTGCTGGTTGACCATGACCTCTTGAATCCCTCCAGGGCCACATCCAAGCCCTGCTCCTCCAGTCCTGCCTCCTGCCCTGGGGCTGTATCCTGGTCACAGATACAGCCCTGGGCCCTTCACTCATGGCCATCCCCATTCTCCCCATGGGCTGTGAAGGCTCCTCCTGCTGCAGGCTTGTCTTGGTTTGGAAGGACAGGTGTCTGCCAGAGAAAGCTGGAGCTTCCCTTGGAATGGAGAATGGAAACCCCTTCCCTCCAAATTATTGTAATTTTGAAATTAAGGGGCTTTCAGGCAAAGATATGGGAATGAGAATAACAGTTCTTTACTAGGAATATTAAAAGTAAAAA
>VWYP01033804.1:7111-21421 GCA_013400435.1 Pycnonotus jocosus
GAGAGAAGAGATGAGCGCACCCCACAGGAACAGACGGCTGACTGCTCGCTCTGGCTCGCTTCCACCCTCTCCCCCGGAGTCCCCAGGGCAAAGCTCTGCTGACAAAAAGGGGCTCTGCAAATACCACGCGAGATAAGCACGGGGAGCACACACGCAGCTCTTGGCATCTGTTTATCATTAAAGATAACCTCACCTGCATGGCTGGGCAAACGGCCCACCTGCTTTTTAAAGATAGGTTTCATCTCTCCTCTCACGGCAATCTGCCTGTGCTGAGTGATGCTTTAAAAATACACCAAGACATGGTGCTAACACTGAAGCATTTCCTTACCCAGCCGGGCAGGGATAAGATCTGCATCTCACAAAAGGCCAACATATGGTGCTGATAGCTCCCTGATTATGTCAACATTTATTAGTTAAGTAAAAATCACCAGCCTTCTTTAAATGAAGGAGCCCAGATGCCTGCAATTAATATTTCTCCACTCCACCGAAGAAACTGTAATGCAACTCCTAATGTCTCTACTTGAGAAGGCTCAAAACTCACAAATTATGTCATTAGAAACTGCAACGGGGTAACGAGAGGTTCGGTATAATGTATTTTCATTAGCCGAGGCTAATTGGAGCCAAATGAGTAAAACAATGCAGGGAGGGCGAAGCAACAGAAATCCTCGGGTCTTCAGGAGCCGAAATAAATGAGGGTAATCAGCGGTGTGTGCAGAATACAGCATGTTCAATTAATATAAACGGGGGAGCAGTCAGGCAGGCAAACAGCAGCAGGATGGCAGCCTGGGACAGGGAGGGAGGGTGCTCAGCTCCCAGGGACACCCAGAACAACAGGATTAGGGGCTGGGATGCCTTGGGAAGGCTGACCTGGAACAGAGACTGGACAGAGCTAGAGAATAAAGTGGGTATTTATTGAAAGGACTCCAGGATCCACCTTGGGCAGGACAGGGTCTGATCAAGGCTACACCCAAGATGAACTAATAGTCACAAAAAAAAAAGGGTGAGTGGTCACGAAGTCTTACATTTTTATAAGCTTTGCTTCATTTACATATTGGAGTTTAATTGTCTAATTACAGCTTCAGGTTGTAAGGTCTCACCCTTCTTGTTCCTCCCTTGAGCCCACCCTTGTTTGTACTTTTTGGGCTGAAAGTTATCCTTGGTCTTCAGCAAGAAAAGAATTTTTTTGTCTACCCAATCTGTGAAGAGAGCTGACTGGCACTGAATGTGAGGCTCAGAACTGCACCCCTGGGCAGCACAGAATGTGAAAAATAAAATCTAAAACTTAAGGCATCAGGTGAAAACCCCCACAAAGGGGATATCTGAGCAGGGAAAACAGACCTGGGGAGGAGATAGCTGCCTGTTTGTGGGGATGCCCAAAAAAAAAGAACCAGGGCTGAAAACCCCCACAAATTACTGTAAGAGGGATATCTGAGCAGAGAAAGCAGCATGGACCTCAGGAGGAGGTGGAAAATGGGAGGAGACAGACAGCTGTTTGAGGGACATCCAAAAAAAACCCTTAGAACTGGGGGTTAAAACCCCCAAAATTGCCAGAGGATGGGAAGCTGAGTAGATAAACCAGCATGGACCATCGGAGGAGATGGAGAAAGGAGAGGAGATGGCTGCCTATGTGAGTGACACCCCAAAATCAGAACAAGGGGGTTAAAAGCCCCAAAAATCATCACAGGAGAGAAATCTGAGCAGGGAAAGCAGTGCAGACCTTGGGAGGAGATGGAAAAGGGGAGGAGATGGCCGCCTGTCACATTAGAGGAAAGGCAGTCGTGGCAGCTCCAGCCTTGGCAGCTCCAACACTCGCCACCTGCGCACACAGATATTTTGTGGGGGTGGATGCTCTGATCCATCCTCCTCCTCCTCCGTCTTTTCATCACGTCAGTTTAATTGTTACAGTAACCACAGTAAATTGATTTTGCAATTTAGCTTTCAGACCCTTCTGAAGCGAGAACAAGCAACCTTGTCTTTCGTTTCAATCTTCTTCTCAATAAGATCAAGGCTGCTGTCCTTCAATTTTCGCTTCTTTTAGAAGAGAGAATAATGATGAGCTCCCTCTTCAGCATTTGCTTCTGGTCCAATCTGTGGCAGAGCAAGATTTTTTTTTTTTTCAATTCCCATTAGGCAAATAGCCTTTTATAATATTATTCTTTGGGACTTAGGGCTTTAGAAATGATGTTATTTTGTTGCTCAAAATCACAAAATTCCTATGCTTCTTCAAGTTACTGGCATTTTTATGCAGTTGTTGATACACTTTTTTTCACCTTTCCCAAAGAGGAATTGCCAATAGACCTATTATTGTTCTCCAAGTACAAAGCTAAGAGGCACATACCTGTAAACACTGAATTTTACTGTACAAATCCTACTGAAATTAAGCAAATTATATGAAAGCTTAGTGAGTTATCCATCACTCACAGCCACAGATACCCTGCCTCTTTTTGACATTCTGGAAAACAATGCTAAGGTTCTGCATCCATTAATAAAATTGCAATTTCATGATCAAGTCTGCACTGACTAACCTTGTCTTTCATCACTTCCCATCAATAAATGATGCTCTGTGGCTTAAGCACTGTATGATAAACATGTTTTCAATCAAAGACCAATTTTATCTTAAAGCAATTAATTCAGTTTTGTTTTAGCATTTGGTACATGGGTTTAGATGGGGGGGGTTGGTCTTAATTCCAAGATTGCCCTCCCTCCTTATTCTCTCCCAGAAAAAATTAGCTTTCACACTAAAGGAATCTGAGGGAAAAGACAGAAGTTAAATACTAGGAAGGTCAAAAAGCTTTGTCATTGTAAAAGTGAAGATGAGGCAGAATTTCCTTTTGTGCCCTACTACACTGATTGTGTCTGAAGATTAGGACAGACAGCAAATTACACAGGAGCTGCCCATGCAATAGAGCCAGAATTAAAAAATAGTCAAACATACAAGATGGCACACCAGGAGGGGTTTAGGAAATAATTAAATAGAGAAGCAAAGAGTTAAAGAAATTACAGGTCCTAAGTCCTGCAAAATTAGAGATGAGCAGCTGAAGATTCATATCCAGGAGCTGTTCAAACATGTTCCAAGTTCCTGAAGTTTGCCTGGACATTTTTCTCTTAGCTTGGTTTGTGGGTCCCAGAAATCAATCTATGGATATAAAACTAAAAAAACAAAGAGTTCCTATTGCAAAATCAAACAGCCCTAATCCTGCAACAAATTTTTGAAAGAGGCCTGAGGCTGCATCATCCTTTAAAACCCAAGTAGAGGCCAACTTCAGGCCCTGCTAATGCTGAATCTAGAAAAAGTACATGAAATTCACTGAATTAAAAAAACAAAACAACCTGAAAAAATTCATCCAAGTTTAACATGCAGCAATTTTTGGTATTATTTTATTTATTCTGCACCAGCCCAATTGTGCTGAAAGACATTAATTTTTTGCTGTCCTGTGTAATTGAAATAGAATGAGTTATAAGGCAGACCATGCAAATAACCTGAAATAAGTGAAACTGCAGGTCTGGGCTGACCAAGATTGTTGGCAATACAGACAGACAATGATCAGCTCCTTGGATCCCTTACAGATGCTACAAAAGAAGTTTAACTTAGGTTTAAAATTTTTTTCAGAGAAAAACACATTCCAGGGATATTTCCCTGTGAAATAGCAGAGAGAGAGAGAGGGAAAAAAAAAAAAAAAGGCAGATTACTACCATCCAATGTTTTTTAAGTCCTAAAATTCCACTCCAAGATAATTCTGCTCCCTTCCTCCCTCAGTGAGGGAAGAATATACAGATCCAAGACAAGAAGAAAGAAAGAATATACAGATCCAAGAGAAGATTCAGTAACTGTTTTTAAACATAAAGAAGAATCTATGAGGATAGGACAAAAACCACACTTATTTGAGAATAAATCCTGGTCTCTATTAAGATAGTGAGGAAACCTGTAAAAAGTTCATAGATTTGTGTCTTTCACTTTAATATATTCCTCCCTCCATTTTTATGTAACTGAACATTTAAAACTTTAAAAGAAAAAAAAATCCTGAAGCATTCCTATAAAAGAGCCCTCCCTAAAAGAAAAAAACCTCAAACCCATAGTCAATTAAAATAATATTTCCACCAAAATAGCATGAGTATGTAAAGCAACAGTTAAAAATATCTGTGTGAATACTTTGATGTGGAGAAACTCTGGTGACATTTATTTCCATTTTGGAAATTAATCATGATGAGTATCTCTATTAATAATTATATCTTTTGAGGTAAGAACAATTTTCTAGAAGATGTCAGGAAAAATACAAGTCTAAAGCTGTTATTCCCAAGCACAGCATCCAAAACCACCTTCCAAGTCAAATCCTACAGGTTTCGCTATTTTAGCAGTATTTTGCTTCCACACAAAAAAGTGGGGGAAAGGACAGGGGGATGGTCAGTGAGAATAAGCTGCACATTTTTCAGCACATGTTTGTAAACACATGATATTAAAATATCTCAGCTGAGTCCCTGCTAGGAAAGGTCAGGAGCCATCCAGATCTCAGCTGCTGGAAGCCACAGAAGCAACCGGCAACAAACAGAACACAAACAATTCAGGACTGCCAGACAAACAGGACCTGGTGAAGAATCTGTTTTCCAACATGACAGAGAAAAGTGTGTTCTGTGGAAAACCTGGTTCAGCTCTAACTATATAGGTCAGAGTATGTAGGGCAGGGAACTTGTGGGACACCAGAGCTGCCACTACACGTTCTACCTGCAGCAACTCATTTTTCCAGCAGCCAGCCCATCCCAAAGGTTTCTCTGATAGATTGCTTAAGTTAAGCTCCTGCACCTCAGCTCACCTTTAATGTTCATGTTTGGGCATCAGTGCCCAAATGCTCCCTGTTTCCCACCCACCCAGCAGCCTTGGTTTTGTCCTTGTCCTATATTGTCTTCGGTATGGAGGGGAAAGAAAATAGTGGCTTTCAAAGGCAATAACAGGAGAAGGCACAGTAATTGAAAATTACTCTCTCAGGCTTGGATATCAGCCATAGAAACAAGAGCTAACCCAGAGACTTTCCCATCAATAGCAGCTACAACAGGGGTCTTGTATTATTATTTTTGTTCCTTGAAAAAATAAAGCTCAAAACACTACTGCTAAACCCACAGAGCCTCGTGCCACTGTATAACAGAAGAATATTTTATGTTGCATTTTACAGCATCAGCACTTCAAGGAGACAAAACCTTCCACGAGCATTTCCACTGCACCACAGACAGAGAAAAGCACTGGACACTTCCCAGTTCTACCTCAGAGCCAAATAAAATGAAGATCACTCAGCTGATGCTTATTTGCCAGGCTCACAGCTGAGGGTTCCCCTCTGCAGTGCCCAGCTGAGCACATTAGCAGGACATCAGTGAGTGTTTCTCTGCAGATGATCTTTATTTGCCAAGCAGGAGCTGCAGCAGGGGAAGGCCTTTCTCCCATATCCTCTTTCTGAGGATATCTCAGGCTTTTGGGACTCCTCACATGCCCTTTTTTGCCAGTGGACACACAGACCCGAGGGCAGTTCCCTAGTGAGGAAGCTCCCAATATCCTTATTCTGCTCATCACTCAAGAGTCCTGCATCTGTTATTTCCAAAAAAGAATATTTATTCTCTCTCTCCAGTCCCTGAAAATCACATCAGTCCTTTACCTTTACATACCCCAAAAGAAAAACAGCTCTGCCACATCCCTTCTGAAAACTGTGTTATCCACAGTTCATTGCTTTGCTTTGGCATATTTAGGATTTTCCCCCAGAGAAATGGCCAGGATATCCCAAACACACACATTTTTCCTTTCACAGCTCCTTGGAATCAGATAAGGCAGCAGTGCTGCTGGCATCACAGGCATGAAGAAAGCCCTGACAGAACACCACAGAAAAAGACCAAAAGTTGAGGTTTTTCCTCCCATCGTTGCCACTGAAATGCTGATGAAGTTGCACATCATTGCTGTGTTTTAAACATTAAAGCAGCAGGTAAAGGTCAGCATGGTTCCTAGCTGCTCTGTTAACATGCAAGTTTCAACTCTGATTTCTCTTTTAAAACAAGAAGTGATTCTCTGTCCTGCCTGTGTCTAAAAAGGAGATTGATTTGCTCTTGAGCAACACCGCTTATAATTACAGTTACACAGAGAGTAGATAAACCAAGGTATGGGAGCAGGAGAGAGAAGAGAGCACCAGGACTTTTATCAGAGACCAGACAGGAGGCACTGAGGTTTTCCAGGAGGTTCACCACCTGTATTAAAGCACTAACACAGGCTATATTCATTTCCAAAAAAAGGCAAATCACCAAAAAAATGCCTCACACTCACTCATCAACACTAAATAATTTCAGAACACCTTAGCTCAGGGCCATGAGCCTCTCACAGACACAGGGACAACAAAAGCTGCTACAGCTGTTGATTGTTAGGTGTCTTCTGAGAGAAGTTTCACCATGAAGACCAAGCCAGCAATGAGTAACTCCATCCCTCCACCCAACACCAGCACCAGCTTTTAATTCTACTCAGACACCCCACCACAAAAAAGCTCTAATCCTAAAAATGACCAAACAGGCCCCTTCTAGCAATAATCTCTCTCTCCCTGGCCAACATTGCCATTATCAGGGCAGTTCAGGATAGCAGACCCAGCTGGACACATGGAACATCAGCTCACACAAAAATGCTCCATCACCGGCTGCTTCCCCTCAGTCTCCACACTCAATTCACACAAACCATCTGGGATGAGATTTTTATACCACCTGAAGTGAGACATGTGCCACAAGACAAGGTTGTTTGGGGGTCCTTGCAATGCTATTTTTCTTTGTTACTCCATCTGACATTGCTATAAAATGTTACAGAAACGTGAGAGAAACTTTCACCAACCTTCTCTGCAGCAGGCCAGGGTCAACCACGGGGTCCTTCTGCTGAGGGAAAGGCTCACTCCACTCAAACTGGGAATCTCCTAAAAGTTCCTCAAAGTAAAACCCTCTTCTGCTCCAGAAAAGAGGGAGAGCCTGAATGGCCTTGCTGCCTGATTTTTATGTTACCCTCCCATCAGGCCTTGCCATTGAGGAGCCAGCTGTGATTAATCCCCCCTGATTGATGGGCCAGGACACTCCCCACAGAACACAGAACATGAGGAGTACATGAGGAGTCCCTGCCATGGACAGAGTGATTCTGCCACCTCAGCTGCACTTTATAAACATTAACTCATCAGGGTTTCTTAAACTCCCTTTGTTGTGTCTCACCTGGCTTCCTTCCATCTCTTTCCTCTTGCTTGCTTGCAGAGAAACTCCTTCCTCTCCCAGCCATGAAAAATCTGTATTCTGCTCTGCCCACACCTTACTCGCTCCCTCATCTCCTCTTTTCACCCTCAGGCATCCTTGTTCCAATTAAAAAACCCAGACGGAGCAGCTGGAAGATGCCTAAATATCCTAATGAACAGTGAGATGCAGCAAAAGAGATATTTAAGGCTTCACAAGGAGGTGAGCAGCACAGAGGGAAGGAAATGTGAGTGACAGAAATAGGGTAAGGCCTGTTTGCCTAAAAATGAGGATAGCAGAGAGCTCCAAAAAGCAGAGAATAAGCAGAAAAGAGGAAAAGAACCAAGCCCATTAACATTTGTCTTTCCTTATCAAGGTTTCAGGTGTGGTGAGTTCTCCTGTTGCAAGCTGCCCGTGGAGACACAGCAACATATGAGCCTGTAGGAAAGAGCAGAAGCTGATGCTGACAGATATTTAAAATGCACTGAAATTCAATAGCTCTGGTTTCATTCCCCATAAATTTCCGGATATCCAAGGAATTGAAGTGAGATGTGAATAAAATTCACTTTGTATTCCAGAAAGAAGAAAGGAAAACTACACAATAAATACCAAACTTTCAAAATATGTCTTCTTCTTTTTTGTTCAGGATGACTTAGAAAAAAATAAAATTCCAATAAAAGTTTCAAGGAGAGAATAAATAATTTTATTTGAAGTCAGTGTGTGCACAAAATCACATTGTAAAAACTCCATGGAATGGTTTGGGTAAACCTTAAAGCCTATCCAGTGCCACTCCCTGCCATGGACAGAGACACCTTCCACTATCCCAGGCTGCTCCAAACCCTGTCCAACCTGGCCTTGGACACTGCCAGGGATCCAGGGACAGCCACAGCTTCTCTGGGCACCCTGTGCCAGTGCCTCACCACACTCACAGTCAAAAATTTCTTTCTAATATCCCACATAAATATCTCCTATTTTAGTTTAAAACCATTTCCCCTTGTCCTATCATTGTCTGCCCGTGCAAAAGTCAATCTCCCTTTTTTTACAGAAGCCCTCTTTAGGCACTGCAAGGAGCTCTGAGTTCCTCATGACTGCAATTTCCAAAGCTCAGCTGCACCACCTTGTACTTCTTTATCACCTTCACTAATTCACAAATAACTTTTAAAGCAACCATTTGAAAGTTTCCAAGAAAACAGAAGTTCTCAAAAGGCCTTTCAAGCAAGGTGATGAGGAAACTGTGCTGCAATAGCTCCAGCCTGATAACCTGCTGGAAAATGGCTGTGCAAAAAAACCACAGAGATCCATAGAGAAAAAGAAGTTCAGCTGGTGATACCAGATCCCTGGAATTTCTGGGCAGGTTCAGAAGGGGTGAATCACTCTTAGTTTCACCCTTGCTCATGCTGCAATAGTTCTGCACTGTCATGTGCACTGTGAGAGTCCACCACTGACTGGATTTCTTCCCTTGAGGCATAATTTGCCTTTTCCAAAGAAATTTCAAGGTTCCTGTGAGATGTTGCAGACACCAGACACCTCAGGTGGGAACTTGCAATATGCTTTTGGTACTCGGTGCCTGATTGTCTGGTTTGGGGTAAGAAAGGTGAGACCAAGTGGTGCCTTTCTGTCTTTAACTTTCTTTCACAGAAGTTTGATTTGATTTCCTAGAAAAATCTGGGAATTTGCCACAGGCCAACCTTCAAAGACATTCACAACGCAGACAGGGACTGCTGTACCACAGAGCAGCACCTGCCCTGTTTGCACAGTGCAATGCTGATTAAAAACCAACCTGTAGGATGGCCAGGAGTTATTCTTGTTTTGCTAGTGATGGGGAACAAAAAAAAAAAAAAAAAAAAGAGCATTGTGGTAAAAGTGGCTCAATAAATTACGTGCAGCAGAGTTAATGCAGGTGTGCTTTCTTGGCCATGGAGCAGGCAAGGGACTCAAGAAGTGACTCTGAGGCAGGGAAATTTGAGACCAGCGGTGCTGCCTTCAGCAGAAAACTGATTATTTGGAATTAATATTAATAAATCTAGCTCTCTTTTCCTTATACCCACTCCCCCTTTCTCCCAGCCCTGCCACAAAGGCTCCCTGCACGCTGCCGGCCGATTACAGCATCCAGCACAAAACAATCCCCTTCCCCTTCCTTCGTGTCACGTATTTCCACTGATACAGAACCTTTGTGTCTCTTGCCATGGCTGACATGCCAGCCAGAGCCAGCAGTCTTCACTTGGCAGGAATTTCCATGTGAAAGGGATATTTTGAAGAAAGCCCGTGGGCCGGAGCCAAGGTAAAAGCTCCTCACTCCCTCCAGCAAATGCCGCTTTTCCAGTGTGAAAATACTGAGCCACTGCCCTCCGAACCACTGTTCCCATGGATTTATCCCAGGTTGGAGCCTGTCATCGTCACAGCAGGAGTAGGAAGAGGGGTTTTCAGTGGGATGGGGATCGCCAACAGCACAGACATTGTTTCTTCACAAAGGAAACAAACTTGAGCCCGAGGCTTTGGCCGGCAACACATCCCTAATGCAAACAGCCCTCGGTTCTGTGGCTCTAGGAAGGGTGACTGGGCCTGGCAGGGAGAGGAATAACCCCAGGCAGGGGCTGACAGCTAAATCCAGGTCATTGAAAATGAGAGGCAAAGCACACGTTTTTAACAGCTACCCCCTGAAATGAACTGCCAGGGAGTTTAGGTTTTGTTTAAATTTTTCAGATCAAGCTTAGGGTGCCCTCCCTGCATCACAAGTTGTTGCAGACCTGAGCAAGACTTGTTGAGCTGCGAAAACCCTTGCAAGGAGCGAGCACCGCAAAAGAATGAAGCTTTGTAGACAACCAGGGTTTCAGCGAGAATGAAATGAGCGATTTTGGTACTGCTGCTCTTTCAACCCGAGCCATGGGCTGGATTTGGCCTTGTCCACAGTGTCCCTCAGGAGGGGAGCAGGCACTGGTGTCGGGAATGTCTTCACACTGCAGCTTTACCTGCGATTCCAAGCCCTTCCCGGTCACCTCAGCATCAGCACTCCTCTCTTTCATCACAGCATGCCACGAGCGTCTCCATCAGCTTTCCTGCCGCCTCCTCACTGTGCCCGGTACCTGTTGCTCGAGGAACGACAGCTCTGCCCCAGGGAAATCCCAACCAGGAGTTTGCCCCCCAGGCTCTAGGGCGAAACTGTGGGGTTTTAGCCAGTAAATCTCACTGTTATAGCCCCGCTCTCCTTGCAGGACCGCAGTGCCTTCCTGCTTTACGAGAAGCGAGGCAGGAGAGGAGGGCACTGCCCTCCCTGGCTCCTGCAGGCTCCGCGATGCTAAACCAGCCCGGCGCAGCCACAGAGCCGCGGGGACAGGGACACAGCGCCAGGTGCCACCGGGCCGGGCCGGGGGCTGGCATCGCACGGAAGATGCGCGCAGCGCGCACGGGACGCTGCGCCGGGATCCCTCCCGTGCGGGCGGAGCAGAGCACGGTATCCACGACTGATCCCTCGGCGCTTGCCTGTGGAGCTGGTCACCTCTCGCCGTGCCAGCGGGCGGGCTCTCTTTCCTGCCTTTTTCCCCGTCTTTTTCCCGAGGATGCGCGGGGCAAGAGCTCCGCACCGCGGCCGCTGCGCGCTCTGCGGATGGAGCGGGGCCGGGGCTCTGCCCGCAGCTCTCACCGCTTTGGGGGCTCAGGTTTTATGGCTCAGGTCACTAAATCCCGGGTAAGCATCACCCCGAGATGAGAGGAGCGCTCCCTTCTCCATCCCGCCCTCTCCGAGGCACCTCTCGTTTTCTCATTCCCGCTGGAGTTTCTCATCCCAGCTCTAACGCTGCCACTGAGGTTTTGTAGTCCTACTTGTTTTACCTCAGTTGAACCAGAAGACACTCCTGCCTGTAAAAGAAATGATTGTCACAAGCGTTCTGCGGGATGTTACTTTTCCTGCCCTCCAAGTGAATGTCTGTCATTGTTCTGTGCTGCTGATCATGAACTATGGGTGGCCCTGAAGGGGTTCCTCAGTTATCTGTAATAGGTGTAATTTTAAGTTGTCTCCGTAACTGCGGGAAAAACAAAACGTCTCCAACAACATTTTTAGTGTTGGAGAATCAAGGCATTACTATATGCTGGCCATGATGCTGCTTTGGACAGGATGTGCAACAGAAATCAAAATGTGAAACAAAAATTTCATCCACACCGGGCCTGTGCTCTGCAGACGAAATCATTCCATCACACATCAATTTTTACTAGATTTTTCGCATACTTATAGAGTCAAAACTCATAGAAATTCTTTGGTTCAATGTTCATTGGCCCCAAGTTACACAGTTCTTAGTATCTGGCTTCCTGTTGTTATCAATCTCGTCACCTTCGATGTTAATTAGGTTGTTATTCCCTAGTTCTCTTATCAGGTTTTGCCGGACCAGGCGTCTCACACCACGCCAGGGGTGTTGTTTGGAGCTGATGGTCGTTCATGGTTCTCATCCTTTGCGTATTTTATGAGCTACTCCCATTGTGTTGAGAAGTTCAGCTCATCAGGCCTTGAGTGCCGAAACAGTCTTTTGAAAAGAAAATTAAAATTCTCCCGGGGCAAAGACGAACAAACCCCCTGACTAAAATCATATAAAAATATTTTCAACTCGGTATCATTCCCAACACTAGCACTCAATACTAAGGACCTCCTGCTTGTAGGGTTTTTCCTTACTGACAGGCTGGAGCACACAGGGTATCTATCCCAATGGAAACACCGCCAGTGCATCACACACACGAGGGTTTCCACCGGCATTAACCCTGCCAGATGGGAGGCAATCCCGCAAACACTTTGCGCGGCACTTAGGCACAACACATTCCATGGAAAAAGGCAAATTTCCCCACCACGACCCCTGGAAGCCCGTGCCCTGTGCCTATTTCTGCCCTGCACCCTCCTCTACCTCCCCCCGGTTCCTCTGCACCCTGTCCCCTTCACCCCGCCAGCCCCGGCAATCACCAGCGGACCCCTTATCTCTGCGAGGATCTCGGGAAATGCCTTTTGTCTCCAACAGCTCATCGCCCTGCCCCTCACCTGCTGAGATCAGCTGCTTTCCTACTGGGGAAAAAAAAAGAATAAAAAAATGAGCCCTGGGAATAACGAGGAGTTCTGAGAGCTTTCAAGTTCCCAAAATAAATAAATAAAGGGAAGGAGGAAGGGAGAATTGCGTGCTTCTTTTGATTAATTCCCTTTCTTCCCAGCCCCAAAGACCATGCAGTAAATAAAACGAAGTCCAGTCCTGACAGACACAAACCTTGACTGTCTGTTTATAGATGGTGTGAGTGCCAATATTCCAGCGGGACTGTGCAGAACGAATCTGTCAGGGAATCAGAGCACATGTTACAGAGTGTGAAGGTACATGCTTCACATTAAAAACAAATCCTTCAGAAAGCGCGGAATACCCTAAATCTACATCTGCCACGCTGGTTATTCCTGTTGCGTTCTTAAAATTCATCCTGAATTTTATTTTCCACATCTTGCAAGTGTTAGATCTGCAAAACAGCATTGTAAGTGCAGCTGCTGTGAAGTTCAGCTCTGAATAGCTATGTAGCTGAATGCTGGCTGGAATTCTGATTTTTACCTCTGAATATTCTCCCATCTTTTGGATGCTGCTCAGTTTGAGAAAACTATCTCTTCTGCCTATGATCAAAAATACCATCACGTTTCAGGGTGATGCGAGGGTGCCATTTTTCCACATCTGGCTCAGCCCAGCTCTAGCACCACCTTTTCCTAATTGCCTCAATTCCTCAGCATC
This sequence comes from Pycnonotus jocosus, assembly GCA_013400435.1. Lineage (NCBI taxonomy): Eukaryota > Metazoa > Chordata > Aves > Passeriformes > Pycnonotidae > Pycnonotus > Pycnonotus jocosus. The sequence goes on from VWYP01033804.1 coordinate 20,074, forward strand.
AACTCCCTGTGCAGCTGCTTTTGCTTCTGTATTGCCATTACTGTGTCCCCATGAGCCACACTCAGTGCCACTGATGTCATTGAAAATAACGTCAAGGAGCAAAATGAAGCCTAGTAAATGACTAAGTTATTTTTCTTTCTTTTAATCCTTTGTCACTATCACCACCTCCTGACAAAGGAAGCAGATTTGAGGAGGGTCTATGCTGTACAGCAATTTGCAGAGTAAATTTTGAGCAAGGTCTTTGATCACACCAGAATTCAGCCATCTGTATTACCAGGCAAATACAACACAGAAACCCGCCCGTTCTGAGACATGGTTTAGTAGCAGCTGATGACCCTATTGATTTAGTTTGTATTTTTCATAATGAGTTATGGCTACATGATAGAGTTGCCTGCATTGGATTGCAGTTTGATTTTCCAAGTGCTATTTCTCAGACGTGAGATTTTTACAAAAGCTCTCCTCACTACAAAAGCCACACACTTACCATCTTAACAGAACAGTGTTGCAAGTTTGTATCTACAGTTCAACAACAAATTAAAACCTTTTTAATTTCATCTACACACCCATGAGCAGAGGTTGGAGCACAGCAGAACAGGCCAGTGTGCTCCCTCTGATCCAATTTTTCCTTGGAGGTGGAGGAGAAGAACACTAACTATTTCTCCTCTGCTCCTACACATCAACACTGCTGGAAGCTATCACCTCTCTCTGGCTGGACTTTGCCAATAAAAACAGAATAAAACATTTTAGCTCAGCGTTCCTAACTCACAGGTCTTCCTACTACAGGACTCAGCCTGAAAAATCTGTTTCCTCAGCAAACAGTTCATCCCCTTCCCATCCTTCAGCTGGAGCTAACACCAGCCAAAGGCAGCAGCATGACTTTGCCAGGTCTAAGTTGAGTCTCTGCAAACTGTACAATGTCCTGACACAAAACAAACCTTCAAAAAAGTGAAAAAAAAAGGAAAAAAAAATCCTACCACGCTCTTCCCATACATTACGGATTCCAAACCTTGGCTCACGTGTCAATTCAAAAGTATGAAAAAAGCCACAGGGAAGGAAGAGCTGGAAAATATTCTTTTCCTTGATTTCTCAAAATCAAGGTCCTCAGTGCTTGCTGGAGATTTTATATGATTGCATGTTCTCCTCATGTGTCTGTCTGTCATCAGCAGACCAAATTCCCTGGCCCCTGCAATTCCCCAGGGCTCAGAGGAGAGGGGACATCCCCTCACCCTCAGGTGGGTCACTGTCCCCTCACAATTATTCTGCCACTTTGTTTCCTTCAGGACATTCAGAGTGACCAACACACTGAACAAACAACCTGCTCTGAGTGCAAACAGAAAACATCCCTTCT
>VWYP01033808.1:0-14828 GCA_013400435.1 Pycnonotus jocosus
AAAAAAAATTACTTCTAGAGAGTGATTTATCTGATCTGTTTAAAACAATATATTTACCAAAGGATCACTCATACCACACAACTTTCTACTCCTTCTTTTTACCATAATAGAATCTAATTATTACTATCTCAAAAATTAACCATAAAAGGAATCTTAGCCAACCATGTCTGTAGTCTAGGTGAAGGTCTCACAAGATTATGTTGACTGTGGAAATATTCGTACCTAAGCTACAAACAGGAGGCATATTTTGATAGCCAAAAGCACCTATCTGTGCTTCCTGCAGCAGACAAATGCCATGGCAAAGTGAGAACCGAGCTGCAGAATCTGTGGTGGCATTGGCATCTCCCACCTTTCCAGAACCCCGGCGCGTTTCTCCGAGCGGAGCTGCTGGAGCTCCCCGGCCAAGCAGCTGCTCCACATCTTCTCCGGGGAAAAGGCAGAGGGCCAGATATTTTTCTGCACATTCTTTGAAGTAGCTTTACCACTGCTAGTGGTATACATGCCATAATTTGATTTAAACAATTTGTTCTTGCAAAGGGAGCTACGGCCAAGTCATACGCAGTTAAGGGAAAATAAGACAATATAATCATTTCCTATTTCCTAGAATGAGGAATGAACTTGGATGTCCTCATACTTCAGAAAAAGAGTGATATGGATCCATGCATGAACTTAATGACAAACTCAAATTCTGTTGCAAGCAATATAACTTGTCCAAAATATTTATGCAAAATATTTTTTTTGGCCAAAAAAATTTGGACCTGATAATAAATTTCAATGTCTAGGGTCATCTCTTTCTATAAACAAAACCTCAGTTTACACTAGCCATGATTTCTGAAGTTTTAATTTCATTACAGAAGGAAAAGTAATCTCTAGTTCAGTAAAACTCAGGATAGATGAAAATATTTAACATTCACCACCTGCAAATGCTTCCTGAATTAAATAACAGGTCTGAAATCTATTTTCATCTTTGTACATCCCTGTCTGGCCCATTGGTAAATTCACTTTGACTCAGCTCCTAAAATCCATAAAACAGACAGAGATAAAAACATTTCTTCTTTTTCTGTGTTTAAAATATTGACTAGGGAAACCACAAAGCAGAGGCAGGTAAGTTAGAGGGCAGCCAGACACTAACTGTAATTGCATGTGAAATATTAGAAAATATTGCATAAACATAGCATGGACTTTTGAATGTCTAGTTTTGTTTCCACTGAGGTTTTGTCTGGGCTCCAAATATATGTTCACTGAATGGCTCAAGCCCATTTACTGAGCCACAGGTGACAGAAATAATCAGCATTATTCTTAAAGTCTTTTTTGGACTTAAAGCAAACAACATCGTAACCAAAGAGAAAAAGGGAAGAAATAGCTATGTGTTTGTAAAGAACCTGACTAAATGGCTGGTCAGAAAAATCATATTTGAGAATGTGTCAGAATAAGAAGCTTAAAGTCACTGGTACTAGATCTACAGCTACATTGTCAACTGTTTTTGTTATGCCTAAATCATAAGCCCCAAGGTCTGCTTTGCAGTCTTAGTGGCCATTCATCCTTGATGAACAAAAATATAAGGGCTGGAAACCATTCTGAAAGCTGAACTTCTTTTAAAAAGCATTACTTTTTCCACCAGTCTGGCCAAATCTCTGCTCACCAAGAACTTTGAGCATAAACATCAAAACCTGCTTTTCCAGACAGGCTCGTAAACAATTACAGCTCCTAACTAGACATTGACCTCACTTGCCATATCACTGTACCACTTTTACTATTCCAAACTATTGTCAAGTGCCAGTAGGCTTTATTTTTACTGCTATATTACTCTGATTGCAGTGCGCTGGTGTTATTTGAGCTATAACAATTGGTGAATGGATCAAAACTCTAACCTCTGAGTAAAATGACCATGCATGAATAATGCAAGCAGCTATTTGTCTATTGCTTTTGGGTTTAAGTATTATTCCTCATTCTTGTCCTTCTCTATTTCTAAAGACATGACATGCCTCTTATCTAGAGGCAGATAAGCAACTTTAAAAAGTCTGCTCAAACTAAATGATTCTTTCAGTTATTGACATAAAAATACTTTGCAAGTGAGATTTCCTGCTCTTGTGATTTTTTCCTGAAAGATGGAGTACCTTCCAATATTTTAGATCTTGGATTGCCAATAAAATAAAATCTCAGTAATTCTTGACTATGCCTTAAATATTTGAAGGAAAACTAATATAAATATCTATGAATGTTAAACCCTTAGCAATAGAAGCCTATTAATCTAGAGCAGTGTTTAAAAAATGCAAATACGAGAAAACCTGTCATCTCTCTCTACCTATCCAGCTGTCACAAATCTACGCTAATATATTTTCCCACTTTCAATTTCTTGCCTGTTTTACAATAAATATAATCTAGATCCTTGTATTTCCCTGTAGATATTGCTAAATTCTGCTCACAGCAAAAAAAACTCTTCTCATTTCAGATCTGGCATTGATATCTCCTACTTAGTAGTAAGTACACTATTCCTAAGGGGAAAGCATAAACTGCACCATCATGCCAATTCATCTTATGGATTTTCTGGCTGGATATACTTAGTGATTCTTTCTCTCTCTCTATTCTTAAGACATTTCTCACCTTGAATTCACCTTTAGTCCATGACCTAGCATTTCCAGTCATCCGTATTTTGCACCCTAGTAGGTGACACTAAAATCTATAAGAAAAATGTGTAGAACAATTGTGCTCTCAGTGTTAATCTGATTTTAATGGAGTATTTGCTCTTAGCAGTCTGGAACCGTCTCCTTGGCTTGATGTCCTTTTAATCTAATGCATCTGGAGAAATGGTGAAAAACTTCAGTCATTTGTTTTGTAAATGGATAAAGCATTCCTTGCTCATCTTCTGTGTATGTCCATTGGAGTGGATTTTATTAAATTCAGTTCAGTGTTCTGGTAATTCCTAAGTTCCAAAATATATCTAACTGGTTAGATAATATTATTACCTGGCCCATTTGTAAAGCTCCTTGGTTCACTCCAAAAGTACCACTTCTGTCCACTTTCATGGAGCAGGATTTTCCCTGGGCATTCTCTGAAATGGACTTTCTTGTTTTTAATCAAAGTTGCATGAGTCATTTTTATTTATGATTTTTTTTTTCAATCTAAGTTAACCTTTAATTGCGATCCAACAAACTTTGTTTTTGTTACCATTGCCTCTGGATCTTACATGCATTTTTCCTGGCTCTGCTCAGCAAAGTGTGAGCAACTGTCATAGGATAGGTGGCTGCATGTGGATAACTCATTTTATAAGAGTAGAGAAATTTCTAAGTGGCTTAGTTAAGGACTAGCTTCTCCAGTTGTTCTGTATGCTGAAATTCCAAAACACTGGCAAGAGTTTCTAAATAGATAAAGAATCTTATGCTAAAACAGCATTAGCAAAGCCTGTTTTATTTAACATGTACCTAGATATTTACAGGCTAAATCAGAATGTCAAATGACTTCTGTGCTGGTGACACCCTGGATAATCAGGACTTGCCAATACATGAGTAATTATCCAGTACAAACTGTGCTTGCCTAATTTTTCAGCAGTATAGGGGTTTCCACATTATTTTTTTTTCTCTATTTTTTTCTATTTGAACTTCTCTAGGCAAGCAGCTGTGCATAGCAGGATGCTGACTTGGTTGAGCAAGAGTGATTTATAAAGGTATTGTAAGACACACATCTCAGGGCCCTTATTCAATTTTTACACGACTTCTTCTCAGACAGATTCTTATTATAGTTACTGCATACTGTTAAAATATTTAAATGAAAGCATATTCTTTAGCTGAATTTTGTGTTACTCTTCACGCAAAACACATCCCTAGTTACCCTCAAAATATTTAAACTTTTATAGACATAAATAGCCCTATTGGTTGCTATTTTATCTCACAGACTCCACTGCTCTCCTCCTTTAAAACAGTGCATTTCAGAGGACATGTCTTAAGCCAGATGCCTGTTTAAATACCTTCCTCATGTATAGCTTAATTCTGTCCTTGCTGCATGACTTTTGTAATTCTTCTGGATTTTTAGTCCATTGTAATTCTTTAACTGCCAAACTCTATTGTGAAGATTAATTATGAATTATCATTTCTCATCTACACTTTATAAAAAATCATTGATGCCACCAGTCTGGGATCATTTTTAAAGACATGTTGCTCTAAACTGGTGTGTTCAACAACCAGCACAGTGGCACTTACCCATAACTAAGCTATTGCACTGTTTTGAGTTGCAGTTTCACACAACTCTAACAAAAAATCTGTTTCAAAAATGGCAAGTTGAGAAACAAAGTAGTGATTTTTTTCTTAAAAAGAAAGAACAGGTCATGAAATTCCTATTTACAAATAAGTTCTCCCTTCAACTCCTTCTTTGTGGAAAAATTTGCGCCTTCATTCCTTGCTTGCAGTACCCAGGACCTGCTAAAATAAAGATTTAAGCCAAATGCTTTCTGCTGCTAATGAAATTTCCTTGAAATGGAAGGACTTGGAAGAACATAGGTATGGGCTCATATAACTATGCTTTATGCTGAAATGGAAGTGTTTTGAACCTGATAACTCTTCAGATGTCCTGGTGTCATGTTCCCATGGGAAGGTTAGGATGTGTGAAGCAAGACCAGATGCTCAAGGGACAGACATCCTCCAGGCCATGAGAGGACAGATTTCCTGAGTGTGTTTTGCTGTCCTATTGCCCAACACACTTTCTATTGCAGAGCCCACTCTCAGCTGCCAAAATGTCTCCATTGACTGAGACAAACTGGAGAGCCCATCTGTGAAGTCTTTTCCCAGCATGAGACATCTATATTTAGGGACTGTCACACACAGGAGCGTAGAAAAATTTAGGGGGTTTCTTTTTTTCTTTTTTTTTTTTTTTTTTTTTTTTTTTTTTTTTTTTTTTTTTTTTTTTTTTTTTTTACTGTTGGTCAGGTGGATCAGGAATTTACCTTAACTTTTTAACCAGGTTGAACAGATTTTCCTCTATCTTAAAAAATAAAGGGATATTTAAGTACTGTTTCCTTTCATTGCTAAAATCCTCTTCCAAGGAATTTGGAAAACAATGATATCATATATAAAATTGTGGGATTCAATCAAAATTTCTCTATTGTTCTTTAAATTTTCCAATATATGCCTGGTTTTAACATTCTCTTGAACAATTTTTAACCATTTGAGACAGTCCTCTTCAAGCTGGCAAACACAGAAATAAGAAAGATAAAAAGTTATGAACCTTTCACTGAAATGAAAGGCACTTTCCATCTTCCCAAAACCTGTCTGTCAACACAGAAGAAATATGCGAAAAATGTGAGACAAACAAGCCATATGTTTTGCTTTTCATGCATCTGGCAAAAATGTGATTTCTTTTGCCATGTTTCTCCTGTGATGAGAATTTATTTCACAAAACTGACATCACATATTTCCTCTCATTTCTTTCTGAATTCTCATATTTACCTAAATCTGCTGTTCCACACTGTCCTTTTTTTAGTGTCCTGGGTGTATTATCTCTAAGGTCATCAGAAAATTTTACTATTCCATGACATTGTTAAAATTGCATGAGAGTCTTTAATGCAGTGGAAAATGTGACTAGATCTAAGGGCTGAAATTTTAGGAAAAATAGTATAATAGTTTAATGAGGTAGTTTATTAATACCCTAGGTATTGCTCCTCATCATAATGAGTCTTTTAGGATACCTTGCTGAAAGATGTTTACTGGTTCAATCAAAAATTCTGGGGACAGTGAAAAATCATTGGTTTAATTCATTTGTTTATGATATGAGAATTTAAAATGGATAACAGTAGTGGTCTCCATTGGTCTAAAAATATAATAAAATATATTATCTCCAACACTCCTTCAGAAAAATTAGATCATGCCTGATTGTCTTTGATTGCTACTTCCTATCTTAAATATAGGATTCACATTTTTATTTACATACATAGTACAGTACCAACCTATTCATTCCCTCATTTGTCTCTTCTTTCATAGCTGTGATGTCACATTAATTTCTTACTTTTTCTAGTTTCAGTGCTCAAAGTGTCTTCAGGCATAGGATTTATTTCACTCTATTTTTGTGGATGCCGAGGGCTTTCTGCTCCGGCTAGCTCAGGTTTTTCTGCCCTGCTCCACTGATAGTTCGTGGGGGTTCAATCTCTAGGTGCCACGTGGTCTGAGGCTTGGTGAATGAAGAGAGGATTCTGCTTTGGTTAGGAGATGTTTATTCCATGTGGGATGGAAGGCAGAATGGATCAGAATGGATTCTGGACCACTTATGTGCCTTTGGGTGAAACCTGAACCAGGGGGGTTTGGATCCAATGGGGAAGGTAGAGGGGCGTGGTCAAGGCCAAGGGCACTTTACACCACAATGGGAAGGGTGGCACCCGGGCGCTTTGTCAAATAGGAGAGGGTCCACCAGGGTGATTGACAAGACAGGGTGATACCACCAGGGGGTGGGATAGGGGGGGTCAGGGGAATGGGAAGAACCATTTACAAATCATGATTATACACTACAACATATTTTATTCCACTAACATGGGTTAATCCTGAATTGAACTCAACCCACACAGTCACTCACTCATCCTCCTCTGATGGAAAGGGAGAGAGAATCAGAATGGGAGAAGAGTAAGAGTGAAAAGTTGTGAGCTGAGAAAAAGACAGTTCAGTAGGCAAAGGTTTTCCAAGCAAAGCAAAGCAAAGCAAAGCAAGGAATCCATTCCCTATTTTCCATGGACAGGCAGGTGTTCAGCTGTTCCCAGGTAAGCAGGGCTCCTTTATCACATGTAATTTTGACTTGGAAAGACAAATGACATAACTCTGAACATCACCTTTGTTGCACCTTTTTGGGGTGCAGCAAATGTTTTTTGGGGTCTTCTCCTTCTTTTCCCACCGCCTTTATATGTCAAACTTGACTCCATGTGGTCTGGAACATCCCTTGGGTCAGTTAGGGTCAGCTGTCCTGGCTGTGTCCCCTCCCAGCTCTTTATGCACCCCCAACTTGCTTCCTGGTGGGTGAGGTGATGAGCAGAAAAGGCTTTGTCTGTGTGTAAGCGCTGCCCAGCAATAACAAAAACACTTGATTCTTTTACAAATCCAAAACATAGCCCCATACAATTAAAATTAAAATTAAAAAAAAAAATTCTTAGTTTTTATTACTTGAATAGAATCCAAAACACATCACTAAGACTAGATATATAGTCATTTTATTTTAAATGTAAATTAATAACCACAATTATAGAAATTATATAGAGAGTAACTCTACATGCAAAGCAAGTTATAGTAGTTTTTTGGATTCATTTAGATGGATAACTTTAGAACTCAGCCATGATATTGCTAGGCTGTTCTTACAAACTCCTATTATCCTGTTCTATATCATCTGTTCATACCATATGCTTGCAAAAAATTCATAGTTCAGAAATTTTAGGTTGACTACCTCTGAATTGAGCATGTTTGCAAATATTTGTAAGACAGAAACTTAATTTTAAATGCTAAAATTTTCACACTTCGAAGCTTTCTCCCTTCAGAGCAAGAGCTTCTGGGCACTCAATCAAAAAATTAACTAAAACAACATTTTCAAAATTTTTATAGCCCAAATAAAGCAAGAAAAGAGAAAATTAAAGACGCACATAAAGAAATAAACTGTTTTTGTTGACTAAAGTGACACCACATGTAGAGGATGAAATAGCTCAAGCAGAGATTTCTTTCTGTTTCCAGTTCCTCTGTATATCATCTACGCATTTGCCACACACCAACAACAGCCCACAGTTTTGGCATACAAAATTGCCAGACTATTTGATGCAATCCTGAGGGCTCAACTCAAACCAAAAGCATTTTTATTTCACAGAATATCAACATGCAGAAACTGCTGCAAAGGGCTCCATTCTCAGTTATAACAAAATGGCATAGCCTCATTGATTTCAAAGGAGGTGTGCCAGTTTTTGCCAGAAGAAAATGTTACTCATTATTAATAATGAAAATACAACTATAAACTCCGGAACACTATTCTGTAAATTTATTGATTTCTCATAGAATTCTAGTATGTCTTTTAAATGAAAGCCTTCAAAACTTCATGCTGGTATACCTCAAACCTATATCCTTTGGATACCAAAATTTCCTTTGATAATCTAAAGAGTTGGAACAGCTAAAATCTGAAAAAGTGCATTGAATGCATAAACTATCAACACTGAATCACTAAACCAACACTTGCTATAAATAAACCATCCTGATTATATATACTGAGGGAAATGATTTTTTTTCTTACCAATTCTTATTATCATACTATCATCAAGGATGGAAAAGACCTCTAAGATCACTAAGTCCAATCATTAACCCAGATTTGCTGTGTTCACCATTAAACTGTCCCCAAGTGCCACATCCACACACTTTTTCTACACTTCCAGGGATCACCATTTCCCTGGCAGTTTATTCCAATGCCTGACTATCCTTCCAGCGAACAATTTTTTCCTAATACTCATTTTAAACCTTTCAGAATTTGAGGTTTGGCACAATTTGAGTCCACTTCCTCTCTTTCTGTCACTTGTTATCTGGGAGAAGAGACCAATATCCATAGGTAGAGTTTATTCACTCCTAAAAGAAATGAAGAAATGACCCTATCTTTGTGCATCAGGCATGGTGAGACTGGAGATGTCTGGCTAAACTTGCTACCTGGTTTGTTTACAGCTACATTTTGAGGCAGTGAATCCAAGCTTAGACAAAAGAAAAATCTCAGTGATCCCAGATGCATATCATTAAGATATGGACAAATGGGTTTCCAAATTTACTTTGGAAGAGAAAAATTATTTCAGTTATTAATCTTACACTCCAATTCTCTTTCCTACTTCTCAATATTGTAATTATACTTTTTATGAAATTATTGTATTTATTTGCTATTTATTTGCTATTTATTTGCTATTTATATGGTATTTATATTCTACTTATTGCACCTATTATCTTGGGTTTAGTTTGTGTTACATATTTATTATTATAATTAAAGACCTGTACAATCAATCAATTCATATTGCAAGGATACCCACAGACCATAATCAAAACTTTGATCACATACAATCATGTAAAATGCAGCAATTGTACTGGAACTGATAGCATGCATCTGATTCAAAATACAAGAGAAGATCTACTAGCTTGAGATAAGATTGGCTGGTATCAAATATATTCTATGTAAAAGTACATTGTTTGCTACTTCTCCCCCTTAAATTCAGGAGGAAATAACCACAAGGGTTATAAAATGCACATCTGAGCCATTTGTTCACATTTGTGCCTTGTTCTGCAGAGTGTTTTGGGTATACACAACTACTCAGGCTTGTTTTCATTATATTTATTTTGGAAAACCAATCTTCCATCATGGCAGTGTTACAGGACAACCAGAAAAATAATTCCACCCTGAGCTCAATATTGTGGAAACCAGCTGGTTTAGAACTTCTATAAATTCAAAGTTGTGCTGCCATTAGTTTGATCATATTAAACACTGACATGCCTTTGTTTTCTCTAATTCTATCTCAGTAAATGCTGACACCGCCCATCATCTGTGAACCTCCTTAGTGAACAGATTATTTTTTACCAATAGCCTGCTGTGTGGACTCTAAGTAGTAAATAACAAAAAGGAGTGATGTTTTCTGTAGCCCAGTACATCTGGCACTCATGTATTCATAGCACTTTTAAGCATATCGGTCTGATTTTTCTGCAGCTTGCAAAGATATTTACAGTTTCAAATTTTTGCAATACTTTCCAAATGGATCATATATATGTATTTAGTAATTGATAGGAATGGCATTTGGCATCCTTTTCTTGGACAAGCAAATATGCAGAGACTTTAAAAATAAATTCAGCCTGCAGGAAAATTCTGTGAATGTGGGATACTTGGAAATATCTTTCTAAAGTAGATTTAGCTAGCAAATTTCTGAGATGGCATGTTGGAATGTCAGATGGGAAAAGTGGTTTCATCACAATCCTAAAGGGTGGGCAGTGCAATGTAGGCTATTAATATTATCCAGATTTACTTTTTGTGGAGGTTAGTGTCCTGGAGCATTGCCTAGAATGGTTTGCTTTGCTGACTGGGTGAAACAGGACAAAAGGCAAATTTCACACCTTGGCCTTACTACAAAAATTCATGAGCTACATGGTAAGTGTGAACAAAAGATATGAAGTGGGATGATTTCTTTCAGGATTGGCTTCATGGACCTTTTCCTCTCAAGAAACTCTAAGCACTTTTGAGAAGGGAAAGAGTATTAGAGAGTAGTTTTGCATAAAAGGTAGAGGTTTTTGGAAAATAAAACTCCACAGAGGAGGTATGGTTTTCTTCTTAGTGTTTCTCAATCCACTTTCATTATACCATTCTGGGAACAGGTTGACCAATGTTTAAGATATTTTTTATTGCTCCTTTTACTTTTAACACTTTAATGATCTCAATAGTTTTTTCCCTTTGTTATCTGAGACTGTGAATTAAATAGACAGATGCAATGTGCAAACAAATATTCTTTGAGCTGTAAACTGAGGAACAAAGAAGGATTAATCTCACCAATGACATAATTAAACCAGAAAGGTTTGCTGCTTTTTAGAAAAGTTGTGAATGTCAAGAAAATTCATGCAGTTAATTTTCTAATCAAGAAAAAATATAAATAATTATTTTAAGGTCAGAATTTTTTGCCTTCATCAATCTAAAAATGGTTTTCATATATTGTCTATCTTAAATTTTTGTCTAAAGATTTTCATACAGTTTTGTATTAGAAGAGGATGGTTCTTTGGATATTTGGTTGGGGGTTTTTTAAATATTACTTTTGTCATGTTGTTCTGTATTTTAACAAAATTACAAAGGAGGAGATAAATTTGTAGCAGGAGTGCTGAACTCAATAGCAATAAATATTGCTAGGATATGGAGATTTTCCAGAAATTTCCTCTATTCAAGAGTTGGTTGGTGGCAAGGATTATGAAGAAAATATTTTAAAGGCTATTTTATGTATTGTACTTTTTTCTCATTAAAATATACTTCGATTAGATCTTTATTAAGCAATGATGTGGTTTTGTTTCAAGGAATCATATTTAAATTCACCTATTTAGGTTTTGTTGACTTGCTTGGAATAATTAGAAAACACATTTTAGAAACTGTCATCATATGACTTTCCTTGTTTGAATAGAAAACTTCCCTGTATGAGAGCTCCTCTACATCAAGCTGCTGATGGCTTAAGATACAATTTTAAGTGTGTTCTACATTCAGGAGTATTGACATATCTTACACTCCATTTAAAATATTATCAAATCCCCTGGAAGCAATAGAATATGTATGACCACTATTATTTCTCCTGTTTAAATAAATAAATAAATAAACAAAAAGAGCAACCAAAACTCAGAATGCCTTCTTGCAAACAAGAGAGGGTGAAACTTATGCTGTTTTTTCCAGACTCTGAATTAAAGCTCATCTTGGGTTGGTGCCAGCTCTCTAAAGCATAAAAGTAATTCAGAAATATTCTCCATTTAATGCTCTTGGGTTTATATATTGGGTTCTTCGAGGAATTTTTCTTCCTGTGATACACTTTGAATAATTATCATAAAGACACTATTGCCTGCTTAGGCTCTTTAGCCAAACTTTGTATAAAAATATCCTGCATAGGTGAATCAGTCTTTGCCATAGGTGTGATTCAGTCAGTTGATCTTTGAGCCCTTCCATTCTTTCACTGTGTACTGCAATCCCTTCAAGTAGCCTTTCTTTCATGCCCAGGATCAGTAAATAATATTGTTGCTAAGGAATGCACATACACACACACATATCTACATACAAAATAGTACTACTACAGACATATGTTAATAGTACTACTGTTTGCCTGTATCTGTTCATGTGTTACATTGTTGTAAGAAAAACCACTGGGTCAAGTGAAGCTCCCTGGGTGGAAAAGTTTTCCTTTCTTGGAAATTATTTAGTTCATGCAGAGGGTCCAAGCTTTCAGAGACTACAAGCTGGCCAGCAAAGAGCCCAAAATCAGAGAAAGGTCCCCACACAACTGAGTGGGAGAGCTTGCTGAGAGGAGCAACAGGCAGGGACAACCAGGGATCAGAAATGAGGAAAGAAAACTTCCCCAGGGCCAGAAAGAGCTGTGCCAATTTTGCTGCAACTCAAAGCTACTGAGCTGGCCAGAAGCTGAGAGCATCCCTGCAGAGGCACAGAGCAGAGCTGTATATAAACCCTTTTTTCTGTACTGTGTATGACTGAGTTGTGATGAACTGCATTTACAGAGTTGTCCTAACAAATATTCTAATTAAATCTGGCTTTCTTCAGATTAAAAGTTTTCCACACTCTCTATGCAGAACTACCTCAAAGAATTACATGGCTCCAAGTACTTTTAAAATGTCAGAGGCTCTTCTTGCAAAAGCTCTGACAGAGTTTTTTGCAAGAATGAACTTTAGGCTATACAGGCTTGTATCTATGTGTTTATTTATGTATATATGTTTGTGAGACATTCAGCCTAACTTTGCTGAGTTCCCTTGGTTGCAATTTCTCTGCAACAACAGAAACTTCAGTGCACAGCAGCTTACTCTGCTTTTTTTAAAGAGCTGCCTTATCGGCCCAGCTATTTTTTTTTTTAAATACACAAAGCTACAGATGAAAAGACACTATCATTGTATTAGAAATATTGCCTTTTGCTGTGCTATATTTTCACTCTAAGCAATACAAAGACAGTTTCATACACATAATGGGGTTTGGGGGCTTTTTAGGTTTTTGGATGGTTCTACAAGAAGGCACCCTGTGGAACTGCACTCACAAAACTGAGCCACATGTAACCATGTACAGAATTTTGAATGCAGTTAATCCTCGCAATTCTAATTTCATAATGATATTTTGTATTCATAATGTCATAGTAGTAGGGGGTGGTATTAATGAGTGACTACTACATAAATGATCTATTTATCTGGTTTGAATTTTGCTTTAACTATTTGTTCACAGTAAATCAAGGATTCTTAGCCAACCTCATTCAACATGCTTGGGAGGAGAGCCAGATTTGACCACGGTTTTTCACTGACAAGTAAGGATAGCCCAGTTAACTCTTTGAAAACAGAGGTATTATTTGTCCAGGAAGGTCTGTCCAAGCAGAGGTCTGTAGAATACAGCTCTATAATAATAAAAAAAAAGAAAACTAGGAATGGGATTTTAAGAGTATGCCAAAAGCTAATTTCTGCTCAAATCACCTAAACTCCTTTCATATTAATCAAAAAGCCCCCAAAACCTCAGCATGTTTAAATACTGGTTTACTTTTATTTAAAATAGAAATCTGTGTCTCTGAAAAACTTTTGTTGTAGAGGAAGGGTAACCAGCTCGTACTTAAAGTTCAAATGACTAAAATTTGAAGTGTATCCTGCCCTAAGATACACATCCATGGGACTGATGTATTCATTGGAGATTTGAAAGTTGGTTGACAAAGAGGGCAGCAACATCTACAAAAGGACATATAAGATTGTTACACCCTCCTTGCTTTGTATTGATATTTTTAGTTTATGAACATATATAACATTGAAATGCTGTGCAAATATAGCAGATCAAATCTTTTGAAAGAAAATGCCTGCAGTCACTTCTGTACCCCTTCCCCTAAATTAGCATCTGTGACCCAGCTGCATGAGCAGTTTTTCTGGCCAGGATTGAAGACTCCTTCCCACCACCCCATTGTAATATTTGTGGAGCAGAGCCATTTAGCATGGGCTGTACTTCTTCTGCAAGGGTTGGGCCCAAGCCCTTTGACAAATTTTGCATTTGCAATTGATTTGCTCCCTCCTGGGCTTGAGAATAAAAAGCAATGGATAATGCCTCAAAAGCAGACTTTTCATGATGAAATAATAAGGATTGTATGAACTGACAGCTTTTCTTTATAATGCTCATTAAGTCAGACATTGTTTTGATTTTTTACTGAAAAACTCATTTGCAAGGACTGTAGTCAGAAGAAAAAGAATTGGATGAGATAGATAAGTATAGTCAAACTATTTCATTATGATCACAGAGTAGATGAAGGAACCAAGCACCTCTCCCAAACAACACAGAAAATTCATTTTTATAATGGAGGGAGAAGCCCTTCTCATTGAAACTCCAGCTGTTCTGTTGGACTCATGGTCTAGAAAATATCAGTTAAACTTTGTTCTTTCTTTTGGAAATGAAATTAAAATTACTTTCAATCTCAATATTTCACAGTCTTTTGCAATGAAACAAACAATAAGCTCTAATGTCCCATGGATGAATTGTGAAATGAAAACCCCATGGCACTTTTAGGAAGAATAGGTGAGTAAGTTCCAGTGTGGTTTTGACAATTATATGCTCTCTGGTTTGAGCTAACTCAACATTCAGCTATAAAAAAATATTTTCTTCACTTTCTTCAAACTGCCATGCCAAGCTTCTGCTCGCTACTGAAAAATCTCTGCCAAGGCCAGCAAGAGGGAAGAAATAAGATAAGCAAAATTTTCTGAAATATGCATGCTGCTAAAAACCCAAATTCTGCACTTTTCCCTTCCTTTTAGTAAGTTTGTACGCTGCTTGTATAATATAAATTTAAAATAAAAGTATTGGGACATTAGTATGAGGATCATCTGGTGCTTATGAGCAAGGAAGAAAACTGACTAAAAACTAGATTTTTATCTAATTATCTACCCAAGTTCTTTATAGAGATAGGAGCCTTAAAGCATTATTTTATCAGAAGTGTTATATAGTTCAACAGCCTCTGTCTAAGAACCAATCAGTCTAGTTCTAAGGGAAGCATAAGAAAATATTTTATACACTAACATCAATTACTTAGGTATCAGATATTATTTTAAAACATATTGAAATTATTATTTTTTTTGTGTAGGCCCAATCATCTCAGATGA
>VWYP01033808.1:14877-98958 GCA_013400435.1 Pycnonotus jocosus
AAAAGGCATTATATAAAGAAGAAATATTAGCTAGGTTAATCTGGCAAAAAATTCAGCTGAGTGGGAAGAGTGTGTTAGTTAAACCCTTTCAAGGAAATATTTTGACCTGCATCCTTGGTGGGGTGGCAAAATCTGCTGGAAGACACATGCTGCAGATATCCTCTGCATTCCTTTTAGAGCCCTGGACTCTAGAGAATTTGCTACTACATCATTACAAGTCATATTTTATGTTTGAAATATTTATAATTTTATTTTATTGAAGCTTAATCTTCAGGTAGGACACTGGGGCATTTTTATACGCCTCCATTTTCACAGCCTCGTGTACGGAGACTACGCCTGCAGGGCAAGTTTTATTGTGCCAGTGTAACATATGTTCCCAATAGGTAAGTGACACATGAAAGGAAAGGAATGTGATTTAATGTTTCAATTTTATTGCTTGCAATTTAACATATGGCAGTGAAGAAGATACAATCAATAAAGCTACATGGATGTGAAAGCACACAATAAAAGATACCTCAGAAGGAAGGTCTGATTTAAAGATTTATTGAAGCTAACTAGTCAAATAATTCAACACAAAAATTGTATTTATGGTCTTGGGCTCATTTGTTATTGGCAGCTCGCTATTGCACAGTTAATGATTTTGTAAACTTCTTCCAGAAATTGGGTGCACATTTTGTACTTCACGTATTTCCATTTCACTTGCATAAAGAAATTGTAACCCAAATCAACAATGCACTTCCATAATTGACTTTGTTCCTGCAGGAGGTTAAAATTTTCATTTTCTCATTTTGTAACCTCTTTCAACATTCATTCATTTTCCTGATCTTCTCTTCTTTCTCCTCTAAATCTCACTATCCAAGAATTCTTTCAGCAGTTTTGGCCAAACAATGTGCAAGAAAATCATGTTTCCATTTCTACATTAGTAATAAATTGCAAAGATCTTTCAAAAAATAGAAATTGAGATATAGAAGTAGATATGAGAAATATTCCTCTGTTCAAACAAAAAAACAAATAAAAAATGCATCTGATTTTGCAAACATCTCTGGTTTAACTGAAAAAAATACAATGAAAATTTAAGTTTCCAATGATTTTTGTTAAAAGGCCTAAATATTTTTTAAAAAAGTAGAATTTTTATTTTTTTAAGACTAAACATCTTGGTGAGAAACAGTTTTATTGATAATAGAAAAAGCAAAAACATCTTGAATTTTTCTTTAGGTTGCAGAGAAGTTAGATGTTGATCCTGAATCTGTTGATTGCTTTAATTCATAAGTTTACTAAGTTTTACTGAGATCAGCATTTACTGTACATTATAAAACGCATTCAGAAGTTACATTGTCTATAATATTCCATTTGGTTCATCTGGTTACAATGAACTGAATATAAACTGATTGTGACAGGGAACTGTTAGGAGAGAATATTTTTAAAGGTAACCTAAAATTTCACTGTGCTTTGTTTTCCCTTCTGTAATCAATTTTTACTTTGTGGAAGGAGAGATATTTTCTAATTAATTTTCTCCTTTATTTATTTTATTAATATTGTTCTAGTACCCTTATGTGAATGTTTGATATGGATTCTGTTTCTCGTGGCAAGAGCTTTGGAGGACACACACAGGAGGTTCAACGAGTGTGTTATACCCATACCTGAACAGGTAGCAGCATTTTACAGGAAACCAACACAGTGCCAGCCAGATTTCAGATTTATGTGTCTAGATCTCCAGCTGCATCAGTTTATAGGAGGTTTATATGCCTGCATTGCCTGTCTCTTGTTGCTGAACATAGCTTGAGGCCAGCCTTAATTGCCTTTCTGTCTAATATCAGTCTCCATGAATCTTCTTCATTAACATTTTCCCCAATTTCCACTTCCAAAAGCCTAGAAACTGCTAGCTTTCCACCTTTCAGTCATGTAACCATTAAAGAAAACTGTACCTAAATCACATTGAGGTCTTGGCATACGTGGAATTTATGTATGAAATAGGCATTGAAAATGCACATAACTGTTCTAATAATTCTAGAGCTTCTTCATGCTTGGTATAAGCTGAATCCATGCAGGTATATCACTGTGATCCCTGAGTGCCTGTAAATGTCTCTCCCATGACTGCATAGAGCACATGGTACCTATTTGCTTTGTTGTCACATTTTATGGTTCATGAAGCTCCTTAGGATATGTCTTGCAATAAAAGTTCTATTTAAGAGATGATTGTAATTTTATATGTATGAATGTGCATATATACACACATAGAGGAAGAGAGAGGAAAGACATTTGTTAGACATCATCTGCATTCATGTGTACAGTCTCTGTCATTATGGCACTAAGGATTATCCAAAACATTCGTAAAATCTGTGGGAGAATGGCATAACTGTCAGGAATTTCCATGAGGTTCCTGTTGCTACATATCACTTCCTCTCTATCTTCTGACTTTAGTTGACACAAAGACTGCTGGATTCATTCATTCCCTTCTATCTTTTAAATCCTGCTTTGTTTACCTTTGCCACAGTGGTGGGAGGTGAGAGATGAAATATGTTCAGTACCAAGAGACAGTCATAGGCATATACACCTCCTATAAACTGATGCAGCTGGAGAGCTAGACACATAAAACTGCACTGTGTGGGTGCCATATGGAAAAAAGGTTCCATAATCTGTGAAACATTTGATTTGTATTAAAATTGTCAATATATATCTTCTACACTTATCTATAGAAATGAAAATTCCTTGCAATGTCGCAATATATATATATATATATATATATATATTTTAAAAACAATTGTTTTCAAGTTGCTCACTCATGTTTCAGGAAACCAGAGTGAAACTTTATTCAAACACAGGCAACTTATATTTACCCAAAAAAAGATGCCCAGTAGATTTCTGGACAAATCCCATGTGAGATGTTTTATGTCACCATATATCTACATCATTCTCTGCCAAGCTTGATCATCCAGCTGTTGGCTAAAAATAAGTCCACTGCACCATAGTAACTGCCTGGAGTTGCAAATAATGTTGCTTTTGAGATCTTAAAAGGTCAGCAGCAAAAAACAGTGGGCCTTCTTCACCATGATATAATTAAAACAAAGTCATTGGCTTATTTGGGATAAGAAAAGAACCTTCTCTGTCTTTCTTATGCTAAATAAATTGGGAAGTCTCCTTTCAGCAACTTATTGTACTTACCCACATGTCTTTGAATAGTGCTTTTCCGAAAATTATGAGTTTGACTGAGAGTCTGACCCAACCTCACATGCTGGCAACCTAAAACAGCAAATGTAAAGAATGAGCTATTTGATTGCAAACATTCTTCCATGCCTGACCTTATAAGATATATCAAGGAAAATGCCTGAAAAACAAACCTCTCAATAATTTAGTCACCAGCTCTGAAATGCTGAGTGTCTGATAGCTGCCGTGGAAATGCCCAGGCTGCCCAACCAAAAAGCACTTCAGCTATTCACCACATGTGACCAAAGCCACAGCTATGGAAAACAGCTTTACAGAAATTCTTTTCAGTACCTTCTCTTTTCCACAGCCCTTGCCAGCCTTCTACACAGTAGGATCCCTGGAATCAAGCTCCAAACCGTCTCCTTCTTGACACATCCATGATGAACAGCTGTAACTCCTTAGGCACGGACTGCAGCTGCCTTGAGCTGCACCATTGAAATAATGCAAAAAGGCAGCAAAAATGGAAATGTGTTATTGAGTGGTGACCACATGGTTAGTGGTCTTCGTGCATTGGCTAGTTGGGTGGTTTCCAATGTGTATTGCTGAGGCTACTGGAAATCATGCATGAAACACAAGTCTGATTCTTTTTTCACTGTTTTCACTCCAGAGTTATTTCTGGGCAAGGAAAAAGGGGTAGAGATCAAACAAGAGTGTAATTCTTCCCTTCTCTTCCTTTCTGGTTAAATGCTTTATTGATATTATTCTTAAAATTTTACTGTCTTCAAGGGAGCTCAGACTGTGTCCAGGGGCTTAGGTGGTGGACACGCTTATAGGAGTTCTGTGCTATTTCATGATATTCAAATAAGTTAAGATACAGAGAGTAGAGGAGGCCCTTTAGTATTTCTTTCTGGCCGGTAGGAAGGTAAGAAATTGGTTATATCAGCTGAGAAGAGAACTTTATGAACAACACCTGTATTCTTTCCAGCTCCTGAGGTAGCCCAAAGAGGATGACGCATTGCCGTGTTGGTATATCCCACATCAGATTATGTTCTGATTTGAATTACTGGTGAAAAAGAGCTTGGCTGTAGGTAACACAGCTGCCCTGAGCTCAGCTCTGTGCTCAGCACTGTATGTGGGCAGGCTGAAGCCTGTACACAGTGTTTTATGAAACTCCTGGCTGGCTGGTTGTTCCCTGTGAGGCCTACAGCAATTCCTACCACCAACATCGCCAGGAAATAAAAGACAACTGTGTGAAAAAAAGAAAGAAAGAAAAAAAAAAAAGGGATAAAAGCTATTTGTAAATTTACAATGCCCCACAGTGTTCTATTCACGGCACAAAATCATCCATCTGGGAAACCTTTGCATGATTATTGCTTGAAAACATTCTTCTTATCTGATCGAGTGTTTCTTAGGAATTTCTTCATAGACTGGGGTCATAAGACAATTTCAGGGAGATGTGATGCTGCCTGGTGCTCAGCTGGCAGCCCCAGACCACAGAAATGATTGGCTCTCAGCACAGGCAATTCCTCTATTAACACATCTATCTGAAAGCCATCCGAATTTCAGAAATTAGGGAAGTGATGGAGACATTTCATTTCCTTTTGTGTTTCTATTTATATGAAGCAAGAAAGATATTTCCATGTATATTCTACAGTTTATTTCACCCTTTCCTTTCTGGCAAGAGCATACAATTATTGTGTAATTCCACTTTCCTCTTTAAATTCAAGTAATATAAAATATTACACTGTATATGGTTAATAATATAAAATATTTCACTGTATATGGTTAATTTTCTCTTCAGTTGCTGAAATGTTTATTCCTAAAAATCCTTTCAAGTAATTCTCTAGCAGGTTCAAGTGGGAAGCAGGCAATTGCTTCCCAAAGTAGAGCTAGCAGTAAAAAATATCTAGTGCTAGTTCTTGAGAGTGTAAGTGTTCCACAATGTAAGTTACTAAGAAATCAGTACTAAGAAATAGGAAGAAAACAGGGGATTTTTTTTTTATTTTGCTTTGGGTGGGAATTCTTTGAAGTTTTCATAACAGAAATGGAAGGAGGACAAATCTGAGTTTTTTCTTCATATGCAGAGATTTCTTGGTAAATTTGGGGAAATGGTAGTTGGAAGATTAATAAATTTTCACTTTTGTTAACTAAGAATAGTATTTTTTCTTTGCTTTTTTTCACTAGGCTCTGAACATGAGGTGTTAAAATTTACCAAACAGTGAAGTACATTAAAATAGACCTGCAATTTGTCATCATCACAAAACCAATATATCACAAAACTGAGTTCAGGCTTTCTTCAGGATCAGTGTTGCACAAACCTACAAGGTTCATTGACGTGTAAAAGTGCAGTGACATTTTGAAAATGTGCACTGACTTTTTAAGAATTCTCATGCAGAGTGACTAGGAAAGAAACAGATATATCTGTTAGGGTCCTGTGAACCAGCCTTTCAGTAAGGTAGTGGATGCTGGATTTAGGCATATGCTCATATAGTTCATTTAGAAATCAGTAATCTTGCTTGTTAAGCTGGAAAATAAAAATATATTTTTGCTGCATTTGGGTTGAAAGATGAAAGTATGGGATCCATGATTAACTCTGCATTTAATATCAGACAAAAGTAATAACTTCTTCTCACCATATATAACACCTTCCAGAAAAGAAAATCACAGTGGTCTGCAAAACCAGCACATCTTCATAACATTTCAAAGAGTTCTTTCCTAAGAAATACTGTTTTCTCTATTTTACAAGTGAAAAACCAAAGCAAGTAATTGCTACAGTCAATTCTTTCAGCCATTAATTCCTTAAATTACTCCTGTTTGTCAGTCTTCAAGCCTTATTCCAGCACCTGTCAGAATAGTAGCCAAACTCCTCCCCTGCTAACCCAAAATGTTGGGTGTATTTCAGCCAGACATCTATAATTAGTACCTAAGCAAGTAGAAGTCAAGTCATCTGTGGTTATTCATCATTAAGCAATCAGGACATGCTTTAAAGCACCTACATTTGCATTTGGAAATCTTCTGGCAAAAGCCAAGTAAAAGAGGAAACTTTTGGGAGTGTCTCAAAATGTCTGAGCCTGCATCTCACAGGTGCAAGGTCATTCTTCCTTTTGAAATAAAGGATGCAACAGCACAGAGAATTACATAAGACAATGAATGGACCATAAGGAATGTTTGCAAGTGTTTTCAAATGAATAAATTAAAATTTGTAATCAAGTACATATTTCATAATTTGTTTTGGTACAGAACAAGGTGAACAAAAAATTAAAATAATTTCTGTTGTTGTAGTTGAATACTAAAATAAAATCTATTTTTTAAAAAACTTTTAATTATATATCAGTGAGATATATACATGCAGGTACATTTTTGGCACATTTAAGATGAAAAATCTCTTCTGATCAAAGAAACTGAGCAATGGGAGAGCTAACTAATGGAATCCAAGGTGCTGATACAGACAATAATTCCTAACAGCTACTTTACTCTTCTTAGCATTACAGTAATCATCAAAGAGAAAGTAAATTTTAGAGATTCCCTGGGGGAAGACTTGTCGTGTAAATTGCTATAGGTCGATTCTCTTAATTTTTTATTAGAGAAATCCCATTAATATTTTCACAGATGGGCATAAGTTACTTCCCTGGATAACAACAGTTACCTCTTGTTCTACTAATTAATATCCATAACTAAGCCTTTTTAAACCCCATGAGTTATTGTATCAGTGTGCTGTTTGTTTCAAGGTGGGATACCTGGCAAACATTTTTTAATAAATATCATAGAACCACAGAAATGTTGATCTAGTCCAGCTTCCTGCTCAAAGTGGGATTATTGCCAACACTAACCTCGTGGTTAACATTTTTTTTTCTCTTAAAGTTTAAGCTGAGCCTCCCAAGCTGTAATTTCTGTTGTTTGCCCCTTGCTTTGTTCTCTTCTGCTATCAACACATGTTTGTCTCCACCGTCAATGTAACTCCTGTTCACCTCCCATTGTTTCTGTTGCTGGGTCTCCCAATTTGGCTCTTTCCACTGCTGACTTTGGTACAATAACAGTACATTTGAATAAGAAATCTCTATTCCATCAAATTATGCAGTTCTACAAATGCTTTAATATATTTCTATAGATTCTATTGCTATAACACATATGCATGTACATGCATACATAAAATTAATGTATATTTGTGTAAAATGTCTTTCTTATAGTGTTGGCAGCAATTTTAATTTTAGTCATTTATTCTTGCTGTTGATGATGTCAAATACATACCTTTCAGTTCTTTTTTTTTTTTTTTTAATGTGTATTAGAACTGGAAACCATATACAAACATAAACATGTGCATATAAACATACAGATGCTCATTCCATATGCAGTCCAGACATGCCAGGCCTTGAAATATTTCATTCAGTAAACAATTTCAGCATGAGATCTGTATATTTTTCCCTCTGACAAGGTTGCTTCCATGGCCTGAGTAAACTTTTGGCTTCGCAGGCACCCATGGAAACATGTGTAACTATTTGTGATTACAGTGGGAATCATTTTCCTCTGGGCAAAGAGGTTTTTGACTAGAGGTGGACATCAGCCATGCAGATCAGATCCAAATAAGAGTTTCAGAAGATTGAAAGTTCCGCTTACTGAATGTTGGATCCAGGATTTTAATTTAATGCATTACAAAGATAGGGACTGTTTATGAAATACATGTACTGATCCATCTGGATGTTATTTGCATCTGTGATTTAGTTAAGAGTCTCATTTACATTTTATATTTGAATTCAAGAAACTCTTTAAAACATTTAGCTAAGTACCACTGGGATGGAGAAATTGTTCCACCGGAATAGTGTAAAAGGCAAAATGAAGCAAAATCATAAAATTATTAAAATAGTTCAAGCCATTACAAAAAAGTTTTATAAAAATCAGAAGAAACTTGCTCAGAACAAAAGCCACTTATAAAATGTGATGCAGTACATATTTTTCAGATATGGGGAAAGAATTTTGAAATCTTTGAATAGTAAAACACACATTTATTTCTAGAAATAAGCCTAACGTTTTCCTCCAAGTTTCTCTGTGGATGAATGAAAAACTTAATCAATCTAACTTCTTGGTTACTCATGAGCAGAGTAATGATCTTTTTTTGTTGTTGTTTTTCTGCACAAAACCAGACATTATTGTGTGCTACAAAAAACACATTTTTGTCTGGAGTCCAAGGGATATTTTATTAAATGCTGAAGCAGAGGCTAATATATAGGGAGAATACTTTAACATATATAATTTTTTTTTCCACTAGAGAATAGGAAGATGATGCCTAAATTTTCAACAGCAGAGCTTACTTTCCTTCATCATCAGAAAGATTAATATTTTTATCCTCATTTTACAGACGGAGCATCTAATGTCAAGAAAAACAATTAATACTAATTACACTACAAAACTTGTCCTGAGATTAAGTGTACTGTATGTGATATGCCATGTGATAATATTTTTAGTATTGTTCTTTAATCTTGCTTAAAAAGGCAGTAAACCCCTCATTTATTATACAATCTACTGCTACAGTAAAAGCTAGTGACTAATTTCTGGAGAAACTTAGCCTATTAAAGAAAAATGCTTTAAATCCAGTGAACCATGCATTAAAAATATCTCTGACTTTCCAAGGAATAGCCTCAAGAATACGAAAATCACGTGTTACATCATGGCAGGACCCAGTAATTGTGCAGTTTCTCCAGGACAAAATGCCAGTTTGTGGTTTGCAGCAGCAGTTGCATGTCTTACAAAGCAGCTTCGTGTGACTCATCAGATCTTACTGAAACCCCAGGCTAAATCGAAGCTTACCATCACAGAAATATTTTTCAGTGTAAAACATCTGTTTTTATCCTTTTTTGCACATCCTGTCCTCCTGCAATCCCACATGGCATTAGTAGCGCATTTTAACTTGCAATGTGAGTTGTACGCTGATCTTTGTATTCTTTCTGAGATTAAAAATATCCCCTACATTGACAACTCTCCCGACTTGTAACTACTGCATGACATTTACAGCATCATTTTTAGAGTATAACAACGTAATTCCACGAGTTTTCATAATATCAACACTGAAACCAGGAATATATAGAGATTTTTGTCTCCACAGTGGGAGAGAGCACTATTTAGAAGGACTGAAGATTACACTTTATTTAAGATCATATAAGAAATGCTGCATGAATTTAGAGCAAAATGATGATTTCTTTTCAAAAATCATGCAATCTTTATTGAAGAAATAGCACTCAAAAGCGAGAGTCCAAGTAAAAAAAAAAAAATACTGATTAGCACCACAACCAGTGATAGCAATTTACACTTTGGAAGAGACATACAGAACAGCAATTTTTTAAACCATTTTTGGTTGTAAAGTTATTTACTCTCAGAAGAAAACAAACCAATAGGAAATAAAAATCTAGTAACAAGAACTCTGTATGTTAATTGTCATGTTTTGTTTATTTGTGATATTATATTGAGATGAATATAAAGAGATATAATATTTAATTGGTATCTACATCAGCACAAAGTAAGAAACTAATTTCCCAGATTTCTATTACACATAGGAAAAAAAAAAACAACTTGCTGTTTTTCTGCACTGGTTTTGTCTTCAAATTTTATCAGAATTAATATTAAATAAAACCTCAAGAATTGGCCTGGATATTTTTGAAGATGAAGAAAATAAGTTTATAAAACTGGAAAAAATACCATGCTTATCAAAATCCATGAAATAGGCAGAGTGAGACCTGCAAGTAAGAACCAGATATATCATATGTGTGTCCATACAATGTATCATATAATCAAAATAAATCCAGTGGAACTGTATTGATAAAAAATACAGATATAAATGTATTGTTATGTGGTTTGGTCAGGGATAATTTCAACAACTTGACTTTCAAAAAGTTATCTTGTTTTGTGAAGGTCAGCAAATCCTTGAGTGACAAGTACTTAATGGAGAAAGGAGTTAACCACATCACCTAAGTGCTCTTAAGTCCTCACCTTACTTCACTTAACACACATTGAACTTGCAAGCTGATGGCTTTTCTCTCATACCTCATTTGATACTAATTTCAATTTGTCTCATGCCTAAATGGACAGGTGCATGGTAGATTTCCTCTTGCATACCTTAGAAGTGATTCAGTTCAATAGGTTTGTCTTTGTGTATCGTATCACAGAGCACTGAAATTGTCAAAAATTTAATGACATTTACTCCTGTTAGCTTTTATGCAGTGAACAAACACCGTTGGGAAATGGAGTTATGAAAATACAGGGGAAAACTGCAGACAAAATCAGTGGCTTAATGCTTTCGTTTCCCATTGCAAACTACACCCTGCAGGTCAAAATCATGAGAGATCAGAGCATGCAGAAAGGATCTTACACCATTTGGGGAAGCGTTGATTTGCTGTAGGGTCAGAAGGCTCTGGAGAGGGATCTGGACAGGCTGGAACAATGGGCTGAAGCCATCTGGTGAGGTTCAATGAGACCAATAGGCTGGTCCTGCACTTGGGTCACAACAACCCCTGGCAGCACCACAGCCTGAAATAAGAGTGGCTGGAAAGCTTCTCAGCAGAAAAGGACCCAGGGGTGAGGATCAACAGTGGCTGAACATGAGCCAGATGTGCCCAGTGGCCAACAAGGTCCATGACATCTTGGTCTGTGTCAGCAATAGTGTGGCCAGCAGGACCAAGGCACTGATTGTGCCCCTGTACTCAGCACTGGTGAGGCCACACCTCAAAAATTGTGGTCAGTTTTGGGCCCCTCATGACAAGAAAGACATTGAGGTGCTGGATAGAATCCAGAGAAGGGCAATAGAGGTGGGAAGGGTTTGGAGCACAAGTCTGATGAGGAGCAGCTGAGGGAGCCAGGAGTGTTTAGCCTGGAGAAAAGGAGGCTCAGGAGGGATCTTATTGATATTTACAGCTACCTCAAAGGAGGGTGCAGCCATGTGGGGGTCAATCTCTTCGCAAAAATAACAATATAGAATGAGAAGAAATTGTCTCAAGTTACACCAGGGGAGGCCTAAATTGGGTATTAGGAAAAGATTATGAAAAGGGCTGACAAGCATTGGAACATGCTACCCATGCAAGTTTTAGAGTCACCATCACTGGAGACATTTAAAAAACAACTGCTCAGAAAAGTTGTGGATGCTCCACTCTTTCAAATGTTCAAAGTAAGGTTGGATGATGCTTTGAGAAACCTGGTCTAGTGAAAGGTGTCTCTGCCCATGGCAAGGGGATGGAAACAATGTGATCTTTGAGGTCTCTCCCAACCCAAGCCATTCTATGGTCCCATGATCCTATGGCATGCTCAGGGATATGGTTTAGTGATGTGCTTGGCAGTGTCAAGTTTATGGTTGCCCTCAATGATCTGAAATGTCTTTGCCAACTAAAATGATTCCATGAGTCTATGATTATTACTTAATTGAATTCCGACCAGAAATAATGTCAAGATGAAAAGGAATATGGGGAAAAATAAGTTAGAGAAGACAGAGATTAAATCATCTCCTCCCTACAGGCCTTTTTTTGAAGAGAGTGAAGTCAGAAAAGGAGCAACTGAAGGAGAATTTTGCTAGTAATGTTTTCTCCAGAAGGGGTTTGAGATGGACTGAGCATCTACATCTGCTCGTTTGTTACAGAAATTTCATTAGAAGACATGGACTTCTATTTAAGTCTAAGCTAAAGTCTGAATATTTCATGATATGGGATTGAATTGTGGTTTCTATGGGTCTGTGGCATGAAGAATAGGAAAGGCTGCTCTGGGCTGAGAATTGAAGCATTCTCTTTATGCAGTGTCAGCACACCAGCAGGAAATAGACATCTGATGTTCATTATTTTATTACAGGAATTTTTACTAAGAAAGCAAATTATTTTACATGGTGCAATGCATCCAGCAACGTTTTTCCTTAGAACTGGTAGGATGGAGCCTGGGGAAGGATTTGTTTTACTATGGCAGGCAATCCAAGGCATCAAAAGCTCGAAGCAAAGCTCTGTAATCATTTTTGAAGGAAATTAGTCAGAGAGTGTGTTCTTTCCACCAAGTGGTTGCTGTACATCTCAGGGGATGTGCAGCTCAGAGCAGGATGCCTGTTCTCAGCTTGTGGAGCACATCTGCAGTGACACAAATCCAGGAGGACCTTGGAGAAACTGAGTGTGAACATACATTTTAGTAATGACTGAGTAGAGCATTTAACCACACCCACCCTCTGTATTTTAAGTCATCAATCTGAAAACACCCAACAAAAATAAAGCATGGGCCATGACATTCAAATAGTTCAGTAAAGATTTAGCTTCTCTAGGTTTCATTTCAAGCTGACAGACCAAGAAATTCCTACTGGCTTGTGTGCTACATCAATAAAACCACTACTCATGCAATAGGCAGAGGTTTGGTGGTGAAGCTTCTTGCTTCATATTTCAAATACAATTTTTCCAGGCAAAACCAAGTTCCCTGTATGGCAGCTGGCTGCATTAAGCAACGACAGCCCAGCATCAATATTATAAAGGTATCTGGGCACCCCCAGAGCTGCTGCAATGGCTCTGGGTTTGACCATTTGCTGGAGGGTTTGGTGTTCTCATTCTGACACCCCATGACTCAAATCACCTGCAGTAAACTGAAATAGTTTCATGGGGCTCTGGGAAGAACAAATGCCTGACCTTCATTTCCAGGTTGCTGGTGATGATTTCATCACTCTCTGTGCCACACAGGGCACATTCACTCTCTGACCACACTCAGACCCAATCCACAGGTGACTCGTCAAGGCAGGACTCTGTTTATTGCAGGGCAAGGTGCATGGAGATGTTTTTCCTTGTTGGAGTGTGTGAGAGAGAGAGATTACTGTATGTTTAGCTGTGCTGCTCCCAGCATGGGCAGAGAGGGAAGGACAGAGCATGAGATTATCTAAAACAGGGCTGCCCTCAGATATGTGTTCATTGCCAGGGCATGTCAGTAAGGATTAAGCACTGTTAGCATGGCAGTTTGCACAGCTGCTTGAACGAAGTGTCATCTCATCTGTGGCTTTTGGGAAAGATGTGGAGAGCTCCAGCAGGGAAAATAAATGTCTGTGGCATTCAGGGAGGAAGTGTTACTCTTGGTTAAACTCTCCTGACCTGAGCAGAGCTTTGATTTCAGCCTTGTCACTTGGCTCTGATATTTTGCTTAGCAGACTGAGAAGCTGATTTCTCTAGGATTCCTGTTTTGGGAGACCTCACGCCTGGCTGAGATGAAAATAGTTTTTGAAATCTATCCTTAAAAATCTGAAGTAGCAGAGATTGCCCAGCTTCCTTCCAATGGCAAAGCTTGCACTGAAATATTTCTTTGAGCACAGCTCCTATTTCCAGACCATTTTTCAGTGACCTTGTAGACCCAAAAGTCATTTACCCAGGCAAGTGTATTCACTGGAACAAAGAAGGACAGAAAAATAGATATTATATACTCTGCATCATTGGTTAGTCTTACACTGTAGCTAATTTTAATATTCAATTTCTGCTGAACAGAGAAAGAAGGTGATTAGGCAGTAGAAGGAGATGCAGTAGATATACCGGTTCTTCTTGTGTTTAACCAATAAGAGGTTTCAGCAGGGATAGGTGAAATAACTCAATCACCTGTTTACTGTCTGATTCCTTCAGAGAGCAAAATGCATCCATGAGTTAGTGGCTAAGGTACCAGAGACTTGGGTATTCAAACAACAAAAACATAAGGAAAAAATAGGCCAAGAACTAGGCAGTGTGGTTTGCTTCCTTATTTTTATATTATCTCTTTTTCTTTGACAACTGCATAACTACACCCAGAGAAGTAGTAATTATATCCAGAACCCAAAGAGGTCCATCATAACATGAAAATGTTGTGACATCATAATCCTTGGTTAGGGAAATTATAATGATGGCAGAGGTTAAAGCCACAATGTAGGACAGTCAGAGAAAGAGGAGAGCCTCAGAGGAGAGTTTCCTGCTCAAAAAATCACAAAACTCTCCCATTTTGAAGGAGAATTGTCACAAGGTAAGTCACCATAGTTTTAAAATGCTTTTTTGCATGAGGATGTTTTTGCAGATGTTTTTCAATTGGTTTAAAACTACTCATGGGTGACACAGAGGAGAGGAAATAATGAGAAACAAATTCAGTGGAAAAACAAGTGTTGATTGTGTGACAAGGCAGGGAAGTAAATTTATGAACTGATTTGATCATGGATATTAGCACCTCCTTTCCTTCCAATGTGAGTCAGAATGAACATAAACATCACAGCTATATGGAAAAATGTACCACTGTGTGGGGAGAGGGGAGCAAAGGACAATTAATAGAACCCTTACCTTTTTTTGCAAGTTTTATTGTTTGAATTTTTTTAGTATTTACTAAGAAAAAACCCCACAAACTGTTGAAATAGCTTTCCCATTTCTTTTCTGACTGAAAGAAGAAAATAAGAAGACTAAACACAGTTTGTGACACACCAATAAATTTCAAAGATAAATGCTCCTAAGACATTAGTGCTATTTTTTCTATAGCTATATTAATGAGCCAGGATCTTCTATGCTGTGAATTGTATTATGACTGGACAGAAGTATTTTGCATAACTTTTCAAATATTCTTGGATTGATAGAGGAAATGCTCTTCTTTACCATATGTGATACAAACTAGGATTTTCACAAGCAAATTCATCTCTTCTGTCTTTTTATCCTTTCCTGTGGAAAGAGGACACCTTTATGTGATATTAGCAATAAAAAGAACTTGTCATGAGATTGTTTGAGAGGACCATGTCACCTATGTCACCTCCAGAAATAACAGACTGTGCTGAGTTAGAAGGCTGCTATTTCAATGATGAATTAGATGTTCACTTCGCTTTTCATTTTTAAAGAACGAAACTTAATTTCATAAGTTTCAAACACTGATGGACATTGATTATTTCACTGTGAGTTCCTTGGACAAATCTTAGATTTCAATTGTCTCAGCCACATGTTTGTTCCTTTGTGCAATATAACAACCTTGTTTCTGTAAGTTCATTGGAACTGACAAATCGCGAAGGGAGCTTGAATTCCAAAGCACAGTCAAAATTTGCTTTATACCCGTGACTAATGTCAAATCTGAACTCTATCTAATAGAAATATTTAGTAACCTCATGTTGATCTCTTCTTGATGCCAGCTATGGCTGTCTGTAATAGCTGAGGTCAGATCACTAGCCCTGATGTGTGTGCTCTCCTCACAGAATTTTCTTTGGTAAGGAACTATACTGAGGAAGAATCTCACTTCTAGTTCAGGCTGGCCTAGTGTAATCCAGTTAAAAACATTGCACACATCCTGACATTTAGTAATCCTCAAGGCTGTAGAAATTCAACAGGGCTTAATTATTAAATTGGTATATATCCAGATACTTCCATCTATGCATGCATTCTAAGTTTTTTTGATCAAATAGTTTTTAAAATATACAATGTAGACATGTGGGTAGCAGAATATGCAATGAAAATTTTTTATCATTATCTTAGCCTATATGAGGACTTCCCCCAAAATATGTTCTTAGAAAGAGAACAAGCAGACCCAGCTATGATTAGATTTTCTTCATAAGAGCAGAAAATTGCATGATGTAAATATTGTTTTTATTGTACAGATGTGCTGTAACAAAGAAAAATGCATGCAATATTACATTCTCTCTACTAAAAAATGAAAAAAAGTTACAATAAAAAAGAGTAATCCTTAGCCTGTGTTATATAAACTTAAAGAAATGGTAATCAACCTTGATGCGTGACTAAGGCACACATCTGTCTGTGTGATTTATGGCAGAACACAGTCAGAGAATAAACTGTTCTTTTTTAAAAAAAAAAAAAAATCTTCCCTGTAAGAGGATATTTTGCTCTACAATGAAGCATAGATTTTTTCCCCCATATTTTCTTTTTTACTAAGCTAAGAGTTGTTATTATACATCTCTGAGATATAGTTTCTTAGCAGTCATGAAATCCTTTCCAATCTCTTCTGTATAGAAGCTCAGAGTTGTTTGTAAACAGAGAAATTATTCAACCTGTTTTATTACAAAAGAAGGAAAAAGCTTCTTCCCAAAAAACATAATTATAATTCTGAATTAAATGTCGAGGAAATTAAGTCTTTTTATTTCTATTTAAAAGATTAGTGTATGGAAATAGGGCAAGATAATTTCATTAATCATATTATTATTATTTTTAATACTCCTTAGTTTGAATAGGACATTTCAAAGGGCCAAAAAGAGTTGCAGCTTCATGTTTATTTGCTAAAATTTCCAATAGAATTATCAGCTATAGTAAAGACAGCATGGATATTATCAGTACTGGAATTTAATGGAGACCACCTAACTAAACCAGTGTAAGCTGCTGAACTATCACAAGGAGATTATTTTTTTTTTAGTTGATGTAGACAATGTTTAAAGAAGTAAGGCTTTTTAGGATTTTTGGCCAGTGGATTTGATTATAAATACAGTATTGCTTGAGTTAGAACAGAAGAGCTCGAGATACTTACATTGAATCCAGTGACAAGATTTCCTCTATATTCAAGTGTAAATTAAATTAATAAGTAATTTAATGTTTTCCAATGGACTGCAATCCTATTATCAACCTAATTTTAGATCAAGGTCATTAATGTGGGCTGGATCTTCTTTTACTGAACACCAGTTACCACCCTTGCAGTGCAGGAAATATCATGGCATGATAGCAGAATATTCCCCTGAATTAAAAAAAACCCAAACTCACTCAGTGAAGAACTTAAAATCTTTTCCCCAGTGTCGTTCTTTGTTTCCAGTGGTAAATAATCACTTTCAAAGGTATATCTCACCAAGTCAATTTATGCTACTGGTGCTGGCTGGACCTGACAAACTGGCTGGCAGGGAGGATGATGCAAGAGACTCCCGTGCAAAACTTCTGGATCCCTGCCTCAGGGAGGAAGCAGAGTGTGCTTATGTATTTGTCACATTTAATGGCCTTTTCAGAAGGAAATTACGTGTCCTGTGACATCTACCAGCAGGAAAGGTGACTTAATAAAGAAAGGGAAGGTCTTGCATTAGTGAGAACAGAGTGGGCAATTAGTAATTCTACAGTCATGACAAAGTTATGTGATGATGTTTATGCAATACTGGATTTAGATGGGCCTGGAGGAAGCTTAAAAAGAGTGGGAGGCTTGGCAGATGGGTTCAGGCCCTGCCTCTGCTTTAAGTCAAATACCTCATAGCATTAAGTTATGTTAATCTACAATTGTATCTGCTTCTCCATCCCTTTCATTCATCCTGCAATATTTAACACAAAGAGATCAGATATGTCTTTAGCAATTTTCCATACAGAAGAAATGCAGTTGCTCCACTTAATGGAATTTTATTTGGAAGGCATAAACCAAAGGAGATCAAAAGATAATATTTATCACAATAAATTATTTGTCTCTATAACATCAAAAAATAAATGTTAAAAGACCTAAACAAAGGCAACAGTTTAGAAACTATCTATCCTTTTAAAATCTGTAACATGCCATTGGAGAAGGTTTTAATTTTTTTGTCTATCCCCAAATTCTATTATTTGCCACTGTGCTGAAATGGCATGAAATTTATACCAGAATGACAAGACAACTGTATTCTTGATGACTCTATTTCCTTCCCAAATACCAGAAAATTTAATCATAGTCAGACCTTAAAAAGAGGAGAAATATATGTATATCTGCATAGTAAAGATGTAGTAGCAGAGAGAGTAATGCAGGGTTTACAGGTAGCAGAGGCAAAGATTTTAAAAATATGACTTAGACACAGAATGCCAGATTCTGCAAAGTCTAAATTGCTCAATTGTAGGAGAGGGTTACTGCCAGTGCCAAGATATCAAGTAGGGTGGAGATGTCTGCCCAAGGATATTCCAAAGCCTGTTACAGTCAATTTAGACTCTCTGCTGGTAAAAGAAACTTTCAATTGTGCCTCATCACCATGGAAATCTTGCTTGAGTGAATTCAGGGAATGAAACTCATAGAACCATCTCTTTCACTTTGAGTCAGATTTGGGCAATGCACAGGATTGCTGCACATGAAATCAAGGAAGAGAGAACAGAGCTCCTCATGGACTCAAACATGGCATCTTGCTCCTGTGCCTCTGGGACCCAAAGGTGGCCATTAGGTTCATTTTTTCCTTCTTTTTTTTAATTTTTTTTTAAATTTTTTTACTGCATGTAGAGCATAAAACAAGTTTTTATATCCTTAGAAGACCACCCATGAGGTTTCCTCTTTCACTTTTACAAAGCTGTTTTTCATTGGGAATAATGTGTTTGCCCTTATATATACCAACCAGGAAAAGCTTTCATTAATAAGCTGAGTTCTGAAAATGCCTGTGTTCATTTTCACCAATAAGTTCTAAAGCAAGGAAGTGTTTCTACATCTCTTTTGCTGCTAGTGGGTTACCAAAATTTTATGCACACCCAGAACAGTATGCATAATATTGCTTCTGAGAATGTTTATGTCAGCTGGAGACCACAAAACCTGACTAGCAGGAATTCTATGTACTTTCTCCAAACACAAACTGAGATTTTGCCTTCCTGTGAGTCTAATTTTGAAAAGCCATGTACTTAGAAAAACACCTTTTCAGGTGACTTGTGGAGTAAAAATGATATCTACACTAACATGCCATTTGTCCATTATTAAAATATTTGCATTCAAATGCTATCACTCATCTTGTAATTATTATGTCTGGCAAAAAGTTTATATCTGCAGAAGACAAAAATATGCTTTACATAACTTTCTATCTGCTTGCAGCTTATCTCAAGACTTTGTGACAAACACTTCTAGCATTGGTTTAAAGCCAAACATCACCTCTTAGGGCTCCTTGCTTATGCAAATATTGATTTTTAGTGTCAGTGAGGAATATTTTTATGAAAATGCATTCACTCACATCTTTAGTTTTGTGTGCTTGATGAGATGCTGTGACAAGACACTTAAATCAGACATAATTGTGATGTGAGCCTGTCCAAACTTTTCTTAGAGTCGGGAAAAAGCCCAGACATTCAAAGATGCATTTGATTTTAAAAAAAATCTTGGACAAAGCTCATAGATCTTAGGCGAAGGCAATTAAAGTGAGCTGATTTGAAATCTTTCTCTTGCCCACTATAGCTTTCAGATCAAGATCTTGTTCCCAGTCAGCACTGGGATTCCTGTTACCTGGGACAAATCTACTTTTCCATTTTTCTCCATATTTGCTCTCTGTTTTTTTAAGAAGTCCATGCAACAAACTCAGTTTTCCTTCTCATGCTTCCTCCATCAACCCAGAGAACTTCTCTGAGCTTGTGGCATAGGTATGGACTCCCTCATTTGTGTCCCCTTCCAGGGCCTCCTGTCTTATCTCAGGCTCAGTAGCTCAGACAACATGAACTCATGGAATTCTCTCTTAGCTATCACTAAGACCTTTAAACTATATATTGTATTTAAAATATAATAATAAGAGAGTGAAAAAAGAAGTTCAAACAAGGAAGAGATGTTTTTAGCCAAATTTATTTATTTGAAGTGCATATAAGCCCACCAATAAAAGAGCTACCAAAACTAACACTTCATATGTGGAGTATTCCACAGATGAAACTAACCTAGTGAAGTGTATCTGAAATATCTGCTTAACTTAAAATTGCTTTATGTCTGCAAAAACTCATGGCTCAACAATTTATTTCCAAACTGGACTTTCAATTGAGTAAAAACGAATCACAACAAGCTCCTCTCTGCTCTCTCTCTTCCTTTTGTCTTGTAAGAAATAATAAAGTGAACCGAATTTCCTATTAAATTTTTTTGCTGGTTCAACAGGGTGGTCTACTCCTTTCAATCCTAGAGCAGTTGTTAGGGGAGCAGGGAGCTAGAACTGGACTTGGCTGCTCGTATTTGATTATCAGAGCCAGCTGGAAAGGGGTCAAACGGTGCCTGTAAAGGACCGAGAAACCTCAGCTGTAAAAAACAGCAGGAGGTAGTCTGGCTCCTGTGATTGGCCCTGAACTTGTGGGAGCACACCAGGAAAAAGCAGTGAGGATCCTACAAGTTTTTTAATAAAGATTAATTTTTCTTTCTGCATACCTGTGTGTGTGTACTTGTGGATGGGTTGATCTCCACATCACCATACATGAGACATTAAAAACCTTGTTAGGTAAAATGTCTGAAAGAAGTACAAGGATGTTGCCACTCAGTCTTGGCAAGATGACTAGGAAAGACGAAAATCAGTGGTGCTTGTTTTATTTATTGCTGGGATGTTTAGACTGAAATTCATGCATTAGAAAGAAGTGCATGCACCTGCAAGCTGAATTTCACAAGGTATTAATAATATTGGGTGCTTAAACTTTTGATGAGCCTCCTGAGAATCTTAAAATAGCCTGACTCTTTTTTTAACATGTATTTTCTAGGATGCTAAAAGGTCAGTTTAAAAAAGAGGAAAAACAATCTCAAGAGTAAATTATTTAATTTATTTAATGAGAGTTTTGTGGCTTAGAGATAAACTGCAGACCTTTTCCATGTCTGATCTTAAAAAGCATAGTCTTTTAAACACAGAGTTTGAAGTAGAAACTTTTGTATGGAGAATGCCTTTTTGACCAGATGATAAAAATAGAAAAATTCATCTGCTACTATATCTCAGGAATGTGTTGATAGAGCTGTGAGAGAAGCATCACAATAATAATATTTCAATAGCACTCAAATTCTGCTATAATTAAGAATATGCTTTATTCAGCCGTTGCATGTTTAAGTCAATAGTTTAGTTAAGTGTGTACATATTGCAGGAAATAGAGAAAGTTTGAATATCAAGTGGCTTAAAACCAGTTTGTTTTGGATCCCAGTTTGTTTTGGGATGGGTGTTGTACAGTGTTGTAGAGACTGGATCAGCAGGATGGTTACAGAGCTTGTGTAGTAACTAAGAAAACTCTAGCAGAATTGGAATGGTGAACCTGTTTAATGCTCAGGACACTCTCTGTTGTCTTCCCAAATAATGGATTAAAATCAGGCTAAGATAAAATATAAGGATCCATAGAGTTATCTTTTATGGCTTCTGTATCAGTTTACTTCTTCAGTGGTCTCTGTCAGCCTCCTCAGACCTAGGGCTGTTAGGTTTGATCATTTTGCACCAAATTTGGGTCTTATTTCCATAGTCCATTGAAATGTCTTTCTTCACTGGGTTTTCTCCAGGTTTTAACCCAGGGCGGAATAAGGTCTGAAATTTGTCTTTAGCCTGCAAACAACACCAGTAGGAAAGAAAAAACAAAAAAACAACACTTCTGGAGAGCAAATCAGCAGCTATTGTTCCACTTAGCAGATTAAGTAATTTATTTCACTTTGAATCATTGACTGTCTAGGTTGCAGAAGACCAAATCTTTTATTTTTGAGGTATTGAAACTTTTTTCCTATTTACTTCAATTGTGTATGTTGGCTTCTGTTTGACAGTCAACATGGGCTGTTGATCTTAGCACTAGTTTCTTGCACTGGATGAGTTTTCTTCTGCCAACAATTTAAAAACTAGAGGCTAGAATGTCTCTCAGCAAACTTCTTGTAATACATTTGCACAGGAAAATTATCCCGTAATGTCATTTGTTTCTTCCTTATTTCAAAATATTGTAGCATAGTTCCTCCCGTGTCAATCTCATTTAGAAAGCCAGAGCATTTCAGTGGAACTGTAAATCATGATCCAAATATAGAAATTTTTTTGAAAAGCATGTAACAAACAAGACCTTGCCTAATTTTACGTGAGAATGTTGCTAGCTTATTTGCCAAGGAATGTTAGGCATTGTGCAAGCACATATTAAAATACAAACTGTATCCTAGAAATCTGTAGGGTCCCATAGCATCTGCCATCAGAAATATAACAAAATTAACCAACACAGTCCATGTGTTCCAAACAGAAATCTTTAATTTGAAATGCTCAGTGAAATGAGTCAACTGTAGATCCAACTGGGTTTAATTCCATTTGGACTTGATCTTTCATGGATACATTCCATACAGAGAGTATTGAAAAGCATTTTTCTCTGCTCAGCCATAGCCCTGTCACTCTCTAGCATCTTGACAACCAGGGTATTTTCTAGGTCCTGGAGCAGGAAATCACATCCCAGGATGTCAGTGTTCATGTATGGGCATCACAGCGTTAAGTATGTGCCAGTGCCTGAAAAGTCCACTTATGTGAGCAAATTTCTGGTCAACAAGTTGCAGAATTTATTAAAGTTTTTTTCGTTTACCTTATCTTGCACATTTTCAGGTTAAAAATAAAAAGGAGCAGACTGGATGGAGAACAGACATTTATATATGTGTAGAAAGGTCAATTGTTTGAGTTTTTCCAGTCAAGTGTGAGTCTCTTACAGATGAAGTTTAAAATTATCTGCTCTGAGATACTCCAATTTGAACTTGGCTCTCTGATCATCTTCTTTAGCTGGAGCTTGTCTTTGTGGATGCCCACATACCTGTCTGAGTAGATATTAGAGTCCAAAAAGTGCCCAGAAGTTCTGTGTGGCCCCCAGGCACTCTGTGTTGCAGGGTTCTGGCTGCTGGCAGAGCAGGTTCCCTGGTGTGGGGTCCTGCAGTGCTGCACTCCTGCAAACCTGCATGTCCCCTCTCCAAATTAACATCCCCTTGCTCCCTGGCCTTTTCCTAGGAGACATTAACTCAGTGGGCCATAGTAAAACTGCACTGTAATGTTTCAAAAAGTGAAGCTAATTTATGTCAATATTATCCATCTTGGCTTACCTTTATAAGATGTAACTTCATTCCAATGAAAATCAATGCATCTAGAGGTTTTGGGGGAGATGGAGGAGCTTTGTTGGGTAGGATTTTTTTTTTTTCCATTAATGAGACAATCCTAACAAACTCCAGTTGCAAACCAAGATGACTTCACGTCATTACAGAAAAAAAAGCTGATACTTTATATAAAGGCAATATGACTGTGTTTCATCACAAGACCCCACCATGCACTTTCCCTAATCTTATTGAATTTAGAATGGTCCCTGTTACATAGTCAAGACTTTGGATGCTTTAAAGCAATACTGTGGTAGTTGATTATGTTCTTATTTACTGTTTAGAAGTAGATAAGCTTCTATGTGGGGGGAGTTTTTCTGTAAACTGGTTGTATTTTTTAAATATAAAATTATTTTCCTTTAGGAGTATCAAAAGAGACATCAATCAAACTGGGTAATTTTGCTTTGACCATTAAACATTTGTGGCTGTGTGAGGTAAGATATTTTTTTTACATGCATTTAAATAAGTTCAAGCTAACCATTCCTTCCTGTTTGTTTCCCAGGGATTA
Source organism: Pycnonotus jocosus (assembly GCA_013400435.1). Taxonomy (NCBI): domain Eukaryota; kingdom Metazoa; phylum Chordata; class Aves; order Passeriformes; family Pycnonotidae; genus Pycnonotus; species Pycnonotus jocosus. The sequence goes on from VWYP01033808.1 coordinate 38,219, forward strand.
AGAATACTGTACAAATGTAATATGTTCCCTAAAGGGCCTAAGTAGTGCTCTGAAATTCATGTAAAGGATTTGATTTTTTTGTTGTTGTTGTTTAATTTTCTTTTAAAACCTCAGCTATGGAAACAGATAGATATACTACACTTGTAATGAGGCACAGGTAAAGCCCACGATGTTCTCTATAGTTTTGGTCCTTGATTTGTGTCCTGACAATGTCATGCCTGCTTGCTGAGCTGAGACCTGGCATAACAGGACATTGTGCATTTTGATTTATCTGGGAAATTTCAGTGGATGGCCGCACCAGGGCCCTTTTTCCTAGGGAGGTGGGAATTGAGATTGGTGTTTTTGCCTCTGGGTCAGAGATGTCCATTGTGTGAAAATGTGATAGGGTGGTAAATACACAACTGCTCTGAAGTGTAAATGTTGTTTTCATACCTGGTAGCCTTCCTGTTCTGGAAGAAGCATCATTTACAAGAGACCACTCTTGCAGGTTCAGCTCTTGGCTGGATACTTGGATGTCTGAAATTGTTTCAGACAAGAGCTTGCTTACAGCACCCACGACTGATTTGACCAGCACAAATTTTTAAGACAAAAACTTCTGATGGGAAAGAAAATCCATGGTTCCTATGCCCTTTTGGTTTTTAATGTTCTCTTTTTATAGGAATTGTGACTGACCACGAAGAAATACTCTTTGCATGAACTCTGGAGTAGTTACAATCACTATTTGTATAGGTTCTTCTCACAGAGGTTGGCTTTGAGCAGTTGTTTTATTTAGACATTCTGAATTCTTTTTGGAGCTGCCTCTTTTTACCTAATTACACTGTGCTTGTTGTAGAGGTGCAACTTGGTATTAAATGGTGCAAATACTTGTTTAGAGTTACATCCTTCCAGTATATGCTTTCATTAAAACACTAAAGCACTTCACTGTTTTCTTGGAGAATTTTTTTCTCACCCCACACATCAGCTGCTGCATACAGAGCAAGGTACACTAGGGTCTTCTCATATTTCTGTCCTTTACCCCCAGAGTTACATTCACAGTGGGGGAAAAGGGAGAGAGGATTTCTCCCTCCCTTCCACAACCAAGAAAGAGTAATGATAATTTAGCCCTGAGTGTTTAAGCCATGCTCCAGTGCTGCTGAATCTGAGTTTGGCATCATTTGAAGGAGCTTGCTGAAGTGTGAAAGGCACTGACGTGGGGATGATTAAAAAGTATTGAAAAATTATAGACCACACTGCAAGAGGCCTTTATTCAGGTGGATGAGGTCAAGGCAGGTTAATACACAAGGAACACTTTTGTAGCTGATGCCTGGGTACATCAGGCAAAGGCATATTTAGAGTTGTTTCATCGGGTGTATCCTCTCCTTCACCTTGCTGGCCAGACTACAATTGACAGAGCAAATTTTGCAGTAAAAGAAGTTGATCTCACTATTCATAATTTTAGAAGGGATTGCTTCTGCTAATACATAGCCTCTACTTAGTTATCTCTATTCTATATATTTGGTATAAGTATTTCATTTCTGTTTAGCTGAGAACATGAGCAATAACAGAGAAGCAAAATTGAGAGTGATATGATGATATGAGATATATATTGTAACTCTACAGAAAACTCAGGTGACTAAAGTTTGAAAGGTATGATAAATTTTAAAGGGGTTCCTGCTTTCTTGAGCAACTATTTCCATATCTTAATTGAACCTATTAAAAGTGCAGTATAAAGGTTTTACTTTGGGTTGATTTAAAAGTAAAAGCAGTATGTTAGCAAGTGGCAAACTTCCAAGATAACCACAGAATTTAGAATGGGATGAATGTAATTTCCAACACTTTGGAACTATGATTGACCCCAATTTATAGATATTTTTTGATACTCCATAATATTTTAGTCCCATTTTCATGGCTGTATCCCAGACTATAGATGGAAGCTAAGTATCTGTTTTCTTTTTTTGGCAAACAATGATGTCTTGATTTTTCCAATCTAAATTGCCCTCCAGGGCACTAATAAAACAAGTCATGGCTCACAAAGTAAATTTCCTGTGTACTAATTGAAAACGGTTTCAAATTTATTAAGGTTTCAATCATCTTCCCAAGATCTAATGCTTGTGCTCTTGGTACTCAACCTGACTGTTAATATACTAACCTGGAAGGGGAAAGAAGCATTAAAGATACTTCTCAGGTATTTTAAAATGAGTCAGAGAGAGAAGAGGGGAAGAGGGAGTGAAAGTAACAATATCAGAAAACCACACATATCATATTGTTGAATGTGGTTTAAGACAACATCTGAAACTAAGCACTCATTCTCATGAAATATTTGGGTTTATTGTACTTGCCAAAAGTTTCCCTGTACGTGTTCCCAGACACTGGCTGCAACGCACGATCTACCAGGATTTGCTGCTAGACCTTGTTCTAAGGTGGTAGAAAAGGCAGGGAAGCCACAACATTGGTTTCTTCTTTTTTGCTTTCTTTTCTCTGTCATTGCTGTGCAAACTGCAGGAGACAGAGAGAGAGGAGAGCTGTTGAAATGTCCCAACTTTCTCCCCCTCCAAACCACATCACAAAGAAGTGTAAGCGCTATGCAAACCATCCCACAGCAGCCCGCAGAGAGCCTTCTGCTCTGGGCTTCCTCTCTCCAAAATATTGTACTGGGAGGGAAGGCACTTGTCAGATTTTCTGGCACCATATTTCATAGCACAATTCCTCTAGCAAGGGAGCCACAACCTCTTGTGCAGACTGAATTAATAGCATGACAAGAGCATTTGGCCTCCATGTGGATGAGGGCTGGCTGGAAAATTAGAACTCTGGCTTCTGAAAGATTTCAGGGTTTAGAAGTTTGTTTTATTTCCTTCATCTTGCTAAATAAAATTGTGTAAAGGAATAACAGGGTAGGAAAAAAATTCCTCAACCCCTATGGCCTTATTTTCCTAAAAATACTGATCTATTAATGCTCTAAAATAGCTCAGTTGTTATGAAGATCACCTCTGATTGAAAAGCAAAACAAAACTCCATTTCTCTCATGTCTCCAATAAAACTCAGGATAAAATCAGTCTCTTTTCATTGTTGTTATTTCAATGGTCTTGGTTAGTGCAAATACTTAAAAACTGGAAAATAGACTGGATTGCTTGATGGGGATATAAGCCCGAAATTTCTGTGGGCAACTGTTCTGTGTCTCAGGGAATCTGGGAGACTGCAGCTCAAATTTCATCCATTTTTCTGGTTCATGGTGATCCCTCAAGAAGAGGACAGTGAGGTAAAACCCTGTTCGTGAACTGTCTCCAAGGATGTCACTCTGTGCACTCTATGTCCTTGGAGAGACAAAGTTTTTCTGATTGCCATTGCATATTTATACAAAATTATCTTCACTGGACCATGACACACATGCACTGATTCTCTATCCTCAAGTTTTGTCTAGGTAAAAGTACAGTCAAGGCAAACACTCCTTTGGGATAATATGCGATGGATCTATCTGAGAAAAGTTTCAAACTCAAATCTTTCAAAAACTATTCATTTTCATTAAAAGTAATAATAATTTTTTTTAAAAAAATTGTTCCAGCAAATCCTAATTTTTGGATAGGAAAGGGACTTTCCTGGAGAAGTCCCATCCATCTGTAATGCAGATGACCTTTGTTCATGGTGTGTGCCCTGAAAGCTGCACGGAACAGCAGAGAATCCTCGTGAGGTGGATCCCAGCACCAGCTGTGTTTGTGCTGCTGTACCTACTGCACCTTTCACCCACCCTGCCTTTCCCCTTCCAGCACAAGAAATAGCACTCACAGTCTCCCACCACTGCTCTACTTGGCTCCAGTTCTAAACACTGAGACTCTCCTCTGCTTACAGAGGTGTGTTCTCTGCTAGTATACCTAAAGGGACTGCATTAATGCTTGGCAGCTATTTTATCCAGCCACAGTTTCTCTGTTAAGACTCATGTTCATGGCAGAGACAGCAGAAGAGCAGATGAGCAGCAGTTGCAATGCTATAAACTAATTCCCAGATGTAGAAGAGTCTAGTTGTAATGGCTGTACTGTACATGTGGAAATTAAGTCTAAACATACTGCAGTCCCCATTCGCTTGTGAGCCAATTAAAATGTCACTCATGACAGCAGCAGAGTAGATACTGTGTTTCTCCTTCTGTTCTCTTGTATGCATATCATCTTGGCATGTTCATGATAATTTATGGGGAAAAAAGATAATATAGATATTTCACCATCATATGGTTTTTGCTCTGCTTAGTACAATACTATACTTAAGTCCAAGAACTTTAGGAGACACCCATTGAACTCCAGGAATAAAAATCCCTTTCAAACTGTTCTAAGCAGCAGTTGCACTTTTTCAGTTTTATATATTAGTATTTTCCTATAAAGCTGCAGTAGATAATTTAGCATTTTACAAATGCTATAATAAATAATCCATGTTTTATGCAGATGTGTATCTTTTTTCTTGGCAGGATTGTACTCCATGTTTCCAGTCAGAATCATGACATGATTATGAAATCTGTCAATAGTCAGATAATGCCAAATGAAAAAAATCTTGCCACCCATTCTGTAAATTCCTTCACAAATGAGCCTAGTTTTGAAATCATAGCAAAAATATGTTTTATTCTAATAGACAGTTTATTCTGAGATGATAGCGTGTCTGATTTTCAGCTTTATTTCTCATCAGTATCAGAGAGTAAAATATCTTCCAAGTCAATATAAATTAGATCTACTTTTGTACCATTTGCATTGATGGAAGAGAATAAAGCTAGTTGCTCCTTGGAGTTTTTTAATTTAAAAATCCTAATTTTAAAAACTCAGTCCTCTAACGCAGGTTATTTTAAATTCAGAAAAAGTAGCATTTTCTGCTCTCCTTTGCAAATTCCTCATTATCTTTCCCATGACAAATAGGGGGAAAAGAACATTAATTTAGAGGGCACTGAGGCTGAGAGAAGAAGGGGTCACAGATTCACTGTCCTCCATAGTACCATGCACTGATGAGCAGGGCTGCTGTATTTAGTAACAGGCCTTTATCTTTCACTGAAGTTTAGCTTCATAAGCAAGTTTGTATTTTCTTTGTCTTTAGAAGGGAAGTATTCTTCTACCAAAGCTGTAGTCACAGTTTCCCAACCTGGAGCTTACTGAAAATGCTGGCAGCTGAAGATTTCTTTTACACAGAAGAGTCAGTGACCTTTGTTTCTGAGATTTCTTCCATGTCAGCAAATTCTGATGATTTAATTTGGTTAGTGAGAAGCAAACTCTTGAGAAATCATTTCCTAGAATTACCAGTCTAAGGCTCAACTGCCTGTGCTCAGAAAAAAAGGATGTGATAATAATATGCAGATGGAAAAGGAAATCATTGATTTCTCTCTCCTCTTATACATCACATCTTTGCATCATCCTCCTCGTTTTCAAATGGATAGTTGCAAAATTAACCACATCCTTTCTTTTTTTTTTTTTCCCTTTCTTTTTAATTGATAAGATATTTGTGCAAGGTGAATTTCTGAACTAATGTGGTTCTGCAGGGAGTAGTTTAGGGGCCCTTTCTTTCTGCTGCCATTCCATACAATGTTGTTTCTCCTTCCAGCTGAGTTTCATTTTCTACCTTTCTACTTGTTTACGTCACATATCTGTGGTGCAGTGTTGGGTTTATGGTTGGGTTATGGTATTTGTTATTTCTGGGATTTGGGGAATGGAAAAAGAGTAGTGTTAATAGGAAATTATTTTAATATTTCAGATCATTATCTTGTGTAACATCCAATTCATTAGTGCTTGTTAGAAAACAATTGCAAGTATCTGATGTATTTGGATGGTATCCTTTTACTTCATGATAAGAGTTCATCCACCACATTTGGTTACTTTGTTGGAGTTCCTATCTCAAATCTAAATTTACATGAACATTGACTAAATCTCATTTCTGAAGACTTTGAAATGAAATGGGAAAATTACAATGACATTGAGCATTCTGAGTGGCAGATGAGTTTGATTTCATGGGTTTGCTCTAGTACCTCTTATAATTACTTAATTCAATTAGCTTCCTCAATATTATTAAATTCACTGAAGGGGAACCCCTGCTTAGATAAATAAAGAATTGAGTTTATCCCCAGATATCATAGAAAAATAGCTAGACATCACTTCAAAAGACTTTAGCATTGGGGAGTAACATTTAAGAATATTAAAAATTGTTATGAGGTCACCAGTGCAATTCTGTTTCTACAACACTTCTAGTTGTTCCAGTGGGGGTCCAAATATTTTGGAATCTGAGTTCCATACAAATGCTGATTAGAGAACTCTAAAGAAAATAAGCTATACCTTATCCAATTACTTTGGAGCTCTCACAAAACATTTCCCCTAAAGAGAAGCACACTCACCAATCCTTTTAAATTTTATAATAGCCCTTTAATGATATATTAGGCACAGTCAAAGATGGATGAAATAACCAAAGGAAGAAGTACGTTTTCCAATTTAGGGCACAAACTTCTATAAAGTTGCTTGGAATAACTTCTACTAGATTTATCTCCCTATTGTGTTTCTTTTTGTCTCTGCATTCCTGTGCTGCGAATTAGGCCTGAGAGGGAAAGCTATACTTTTAGCCTAGCCAGGGGCCAAGTACCAATCAGGCTATCTGAACATTCCTCTTCTGTTAAAGGCAAACCTCATTCTCATAGAAAATCTCAGCTATGTCCCAGGACAATGCTACTTCAAAGGTCAACATGTCATTCATGTCTGGGCTTCAGGGACATAGTAAAACTGACATTGGAAACCACAAGCCACAGTGTTTCCTTGAGATTCTTCCCAACATGTAACCAGGAATGGCTGCAGAGTCACACAGTCAGAAATAAACTGTGGACTCAATGAGCACAGAGGCATCCAAAAGGAAAGCAAAGGCAAGGCAATGTGTACAACTACAAAAAAAATGTTTCTAAATGCCAAAAGAGCACAAGTTGCTATTCTGTTCTCAATATATGGTAGCTTGATTCAAGGGGGAAATATAGATTTTTAGGAATGTCAGCATGAAGATAAACATCACACTCATAGGTCAAGGGGTTGAGGAAGAGGATATGTTCACCACATTTTCTGGCTTCCTGCCCTACCTATGAAGCCGAGCATAGTTGTACAACAAGTTATATGTGGTTATGATAATCATATTTAGAGACATATTGGCTATTTTGTTATTTAAAAAGTACATCTGTATCTTCCCAGGAGGAAATGCAGATTTGTTTCTGAGCCAGCTGACATAGCAAAATAAAAATCTGGACTGTCCCTTACTCAGCTGCACAGACATCCTTTCCTCTCTGCCTGCTATTTTGAGTCAGTGTAGGATGAACTTCGTAGTTACTAAATTTGTGTTGATTGCTTTGAAGAACAGCTTGGATAGTTCTGTATGACTTTTTTTAACTGAATTAGTGTTAAGTGCTTAATTTTTCCTTTTTCATTCTTTTAGTATATTTTCTTAGTTTTACATGATTCATAATACCATAAAAATATTGAAAACTTTCTAAGGTACTCAGAGCTTATTTGTGTTGTATATTGCTATGTAATTTATCTTATCACATAGAATATATGTCACATATAAATGTGTCATTTTGCTTTGAAGAGGTATCTGCTTGAAATTCAATGTCATCAAAATGAGGGCAGTGTTCAAACTGAGATACTATTTTGTACCAGAAAAATTGTCCCTGCAATTAGATATAGGGAAGTTTTTTTCATAAAAGAACTATTAGAAGTTTTTTGTTTGTTTGTTTGTTTTTCCTTTTTTTTTTTTAATGAGATGTGTCAGGCAGTTACCTTCTGAATTTGTATTTTTTTCAGTTTGAAATGTTCTTCTATAAGATATTCTTTATGCATTTTCATCTCTGCATAAAGCCTACCTTGGAAATTGGCAAGAAAACCAAAACAACCTCCACTTCTCATAATGAAAGTCATGTAGAAAAGACATATGAGGCAGTGATCACTTCTGCTATGCATTTTTAACAGTTACATGGGCATCAGTGTTCCCTTCCCACAATTACAAACTGGGAAATGAACTGTCTATTATTAGACACAATGATCAAGAAACAGTGTATTGATGCAGAAATCTCTGTAGTTTGGTCTGATATAGATGTTAAGCAATGATTTAGGAAAGCTGCACAAACAAATTAATGCACGCTCTCAACTCCCCTGTCAGCAAAACAGTGGCAGTCATCGATTCCCTTTACTCCTCTTGACTTCTGAATTGGAATAGATAATTAAGCAATCTTAGCTTTGTCATAAAACTTGTCTTCCAAGTTGGAGCAGTGTGAAAGGAAGCTGTGAGAAATATTAAGAAAAATAGGGCAAAGAAAGAGATATAAAGATTGATTTCTCTTCCCTTAGTGAGTGTTAGCAATTAGGTAAACTGATTTCCAGTGAGGTCATCTGTCTCAATTGGAAGCTAATTTGAAAATGGATTAGCCTAGGAAGTCGCAATTTCTGCTCCATGGGATTCAGCAGCAAGTGATTAAATTCTGTAACAGACCTCATAAACTGGCTGAGATCAATGCCCACCTAATGTGCCATTACACCCTGGGCACACTTCAGTGACAGCACAGGCAGCCCTGGCTGCAGAGAGTTTCCCTGCTGGGTTTCCCCTGCTCCACAGTCGTGTTCCACAGGTGTGTTAGCTGATTATTTTGCCATGGGGAATAAAGAGTTTAGAAGAATTAGAACGGGTGAAACTGTTTCCCCCTCTCTCGAGAATGAGCTTTGTAGTCTGAGATCAGTACCAGCAAAGTGAGAAGGATTGGTTAGCACACCCTTTTCTGAGGAAAGGCCCGCATCTGTTGTGTGATTGCAGGATTCTGCAGCAGCACAGCAGAGACTAATAAGTGATCTGCTGGCATTTCCAGTGACAAACTACCTTAGTCTGGTCAGATTTTTGGGGCTGTATGAGCACACAGGTGGAGAAAGAAAAGATAGAAAACTCCTGTCCTGTCCCTGTCTTGTCCCAAGAAAACCCCCAACATCATTCCAACATCTTCTCTGAACAGTTTTGTCTCTTGAAAATCAGTACAACCCTATTACCCCAGCTATCCCTCTTAGCTCCCTTCTTTCCCAGCCAAGCTCAGGTCCAGCTGAATTCCCTGGCTGCAGTTGTGATCCAAGCAGGTTACAGAGGCTGGAGCCTGTGACATCAAGCAGAAGGTGATGGCAGTGACCTGAAGTTACTCAGGCATTTACCACCAGTTACTCAGGCAGTTACCTCTCCTGAAATAAAAGATATTTGTGTAGCTGCTCAAGTGAGAAAATGAATGTGTGAATTGCCATCAATCCAGGGTCAGTGACCCTTGATGGTCTGAAGGGATTCAGGTGTATGGTTCAAGTAAGTTTTGCTGGGACAAGATTGAAAACCAGAGCTAAGGTCCTCACAAGGAGAAACATCTGAAAGGGTTTTGCATGCTACCAGTGGGAGGAATTCTGGAGTCCAAGATCAGGCTGAATTGATTAGCCTGGAGGAATAAAGCTCTCTTACAGTGATATTTCGTAAAATTTCTGTAGAACATTTTTCCCTAAGCTTGGTTGAAAGCTTTGGGCCAATATATTTAGAATTTCATATTGAAAGTACAGATGGATAAATGAAGAATCTTTGTTGTGATATTTGTACAGTGTTTCCTTGAAATTAGTTCTGATTTCTTAAAATAATTACAGGATGGGTGTCTAGCTGTAGAAAACTAGATTTTGAAATAGAAATTGATCTTGAGAAAAGGAAGGGAATCTTTCACTTAAAATGTGAAAAAAGCCAACAATTCTAAAACTTGAAATGAAAGTCTATAAAAATCACTTAGCTGTTTTCTGACAAAGACTTTTAACAAGCTTTCTAAACCATAAAGATAAATCATGGTGATCACCTAGTTATTGAACTGCAGTGACAAAATAAATTTGAAAGCAAAAAATGGTGAATAATTGAAGCAGATAAAAAATTAAGCTTTACACCCTGCTCTCAGGGCATGTGCAATTTATGGTTACATCTTGCAATGGAATAACCAGACACAATGCAAACACAAAGAATTAAGACTTCTAAAACTGAGACTCTGTTTATCCAGATATTTGTGGCTGTATAAATACCACAACCCTACATACAGCAATGAATCACATTTTTCTTCAGACCCTTAGATACAGTTGCTAACACTTCTTTTGTCAAAGAATTATTCAGAAAGACTCAATAGAAATCTTAGGATAAAATTCAAAGGACTCTTCAAATTGGGCTCTTAGCAATATGAAATATTTCTATTTTCAAACACTAAACTCTTAGGAACCCATCTGATAACTGTATTTTTTAACTGTAATCAGACAACTAAGTAATATGCTTAGAGTCTTGTCCCACATGACCAAGCCATTTTTAAATGTGAATTTTAATCTGAAAAGTGGCTTAGATGCCTGTTAGAAAATTTTCTGGGTATTAAAAAAAAAAAAAATAAAATCTGGAAAAAACAGAGTTAATATGGTCTCTGTCTAAAACATCAGAGTCATATAAAGATGACACTCAAGTGCACTTCCTTCCTTGCCATGCTTTCATTGGAAAGGAAGCACATCCGCCTGGAGCAGTGCAGTCATGGTGTGCTCTGCTGTCTTGCTCAGAACCCAGCTGAGGAATCAGTGTTCCAGGGAGCAGCATATTTCATGCAGTCTAGATACATGCTTAGAAACTGTCTCTTGTTCTATTTTAGTTCCATTTCTCTACGCCAGTACCAATTTTAATGGTAAATTTAATATTTTCACAGAATTTCAGAGATGTTTGATATGTATGAAAAGATGTAGTTCCTTTGTTTTAATTGTATTTTTACCTGTTGAATTAATGATAATGTCAGGTTTCAGAAACAATTATTCCACAACATTCCCTGAAAGAAAAAAATAGCAGAATCTTGACTTCACTGTGCTTGGATTCTACCATTGAAACAACAGAAACAAAATATCAAACAGAATGATGAAAAAAAAAATGAAAACCAAATATTGGGGGACAAAAATCCAACTAATTTTAATGTGAAGCCTACCAAGTTTCTAAGAGAATTGTATCATGTCAATGACTGGAACAGCAACAATGCAGATGTTGACACTCAGGGTTCTCTCTGGTGCTTCATGACCAACTGTGCCTTTCTGCATCTTCACAGCAGCAAATACACTTTCTTTTCCTGTGCCACTATTTCTTCATAAATTTTTCTAGTATGATAATTGCAAGAAAGAACCATAAGAACAAATCCCTGTTTTGATTTCTGAAGTAAATACTATGTATTATTTCCAGGGCCGGCTTTGCAAAGGCTATGGAACCACAAAAACCTCATTAAGATATCTTCCTCTTAACAATTAATAATATCACTTAGAAGTTCTCTGGCTCAGCTCCTGTCACACTGGTTCAGCATTCAGCTTTCCTTTAGCAGCAGGGTGTTGAGTTTGGCAAATGGATGGGGCTGCACTTGTTTTCAGCACAGGAAGGGGCATTATTTAAGCCAAATCTAACCTGCCAGTGATTGCTATGGCTGGACTGTGGGGCCACTCTCACACTGCAATTGTATGTCAGCATACAGTTAATAAACAAAGTGACACTTTGTGATTATTGCACAGCAAGTTAGAAGTGAGGTGAAATTTCCTGCCTTTTCTGTAGAAGAAAATCTATGATGTCAGTGACACCAGCTCCTGCTTTTTTTTAAACCATAAAAAACTGAAAGGGGCTGGTTGGGTGATTAGATGTAGGAAAATTAGTTTTTGATGAAGTGTTGGCTAAACATGCCAAGTAAAATTCACCCCTACTATATCTCCATTGATCACATGGGAGTAACACCGAAGACAAAATTTTTCTAACCTTAAACCCCAAATTTTCTTTTACTTCTTAACTCTATCCTTCAAAAATCCTAATTGAAGTTCCACGTTTCAATGTGCCTGCTTCATCTACAGAGTGAAAGAACTTTGCAGCAGTGACTTTGAGGCAAATTGTCTTTTTAACACAAAGCATAGTAACAGATGAGAAATTCTGTTGTCCTTTGTTCATGGAAGTCACAAGTGCTCAAGTTCTTTGCTGACATCTTGCAGAATGGAGCCATCAGCAACATTGGAGTGGGAACATCCATCTCCACATAAACAACTGAGGCTTTATTACTCTTTACAGATGGGCATTGTGTCCATGGCATTCCTCAATCCTTCTTCTAGGCAGGGAGGATTTGGGATACTCAATCTGTAACTAACCGTGACTCACCAAACCTTGAACTTACCAAGAGCATTGTCAGACATCCTGGAGACAGATCCCCAACTCAGGATGTAAAATGAAATACACATGCTGCCTGATCCATTCTGCAGAGAAGAAATGAAGGTGCCCAGCTTGTGTAAGCTGACCTAGTTTCACTGAGGTGTATGGAGGTGGGATGATCAGCATTTAGTCTGTGCCGTGTTTAGGTTGAACATCTGGTCTTGTGTACTTATCAGAGGTAAGAAAAAGTAATAATTAGTCTGAGATCTGGCCATACTATAGTATACTAGCCGTGTACTGCCTGTGGTAAATGTTGAAACTTCCAAAAGAATGAAGGAATTCAAGCCAGCCTGAATGTCTCCTTACCCAAAAGTTCTTAAAGAATGTGTGTGACTCACTCTGTAAATCAGGTTGGCACTTTTGTCATTTTACTGGATGTATCATCATATTTCATGGGGGCTGGTCATCAAATCAGGCTTCTACTGACTTGAAATATTATGTGAAGAATGAAAACATATCATATGGTATTGCTGTATGTGCTCTGCCATACCTTCCCACCAGCCAACCACCCTGAAGATATGTCTGTTTCCTAAGACATTCTAAAGTCAAATTCTCATTGTTATTGTTCTGGTGGGGTTTTTTATTTATTGTGCCTAGTAACTTCAAAGAGAGAATTATATCATGGCTGTTTGCATAAAAAATATTTCAGCTTCATGTACACATGGAAATATTTAAAATGAAATACTGGTTCAGCTAGCTGGAGAAACACCAAGTTCTTGTTATGTATGCTTCTTGGTTTCTCTGTACAAACACAAATCTAAAGCAAACCAATAAGCATTTGTATATGAGTTTTCCTCTGAGCTTCTTTAGAGACCATTTCAAATTCACTATGTGTATTAAATTATGAACCATAACTTACTTCCCCATATCGAATCCAACATCCACAACTAACTGTTCAGTTATTTAACGCAACTCAGATGAAAAAAACAGCATGTCTTATTCATGTCAAAAAGTATCACCGGAGAAAATAGGCCCCCACACTCAAAGCCAGCAGAATACTCAGCTTATGTTGATCAGTATAACTCAGTTTTGTATCCTGATGGATCACAGATCTTACAGGAACAAGAGAAATGCATATTGGCTAGTAGACATTTGTAAGCTGTTACAAGTCTCCTCTCTGTCTTAATAGGAGAAGAGTACATTAGGTTTCAGAAGGCAAAATACAGAGACATTTCACTGACACCAGTGCTCCCAACCTCTTCCTTTTAGTATCCCCTTGGATGTTTCCATTACTTAGAGAAAAGCCAATATTTATGCACTCCTTATAACCTCCTTCGCATCTGAGGAACCCACAGGTATAGTTTTACTCGATTGTTTTTGCTTTTGTAACTTCGCAAAGTTTGTTTGTGGATTTGGCTTGTAGTCACTGAAGTCTTCTTGGATAGCCACTCGTTTCTTTCTAAATAATGACTCACCATGATTAATTCTCTGACTGACAGAGAGTATTGAGAGTAGACTAAGTGGGATCAGAAACCAAGATGTTAAATAATCACCCATTGGATTTATAAGGGACTTCCAAGAACCTAGAACACAGTCTCTTTCCAACAGACTTAACCATGAGTCAGTCAAAAGATTTACACTTCAAGATTAGATATTAACTGAGTGTCCAATCTATAGCTACTATCTAAATCAGCATCCCATCCCAATGGATAAACACACCACTCCCAGTACTCAGTCTAAGCACACATAATACAGTCAGGCAAACTTCAGATTGTTTATACAGTGATTTTCACATGAATAAACTCTGGAATCTGCCCTGAGTTTAGCTCTTATGACTTAAAAGAAATGTAACAAAAATCCTTTATCTTTCCTCACAGATCATATTTTTTTCATTCAAACTAATGAGTCAGAGCTCTGGCGTGCACCCTCAGGCTTGCCATGGCTGTGTTTAACACAAGCCTCTGAGACTGGAGGAGAAAAGTGTTTGTTTTTTTCTTGGTGCTTAAGGAAGAGGTTTGGTACCAGCAAAGACAGAATTCACATCTCACAGTCTGGTGGCTTTGTTTGGAGTGATGTGCCAATTGGGTTTAACATGTGCCATGTCCCATTAACCCTTGATGTGTTCAGCCCCTCTGATGACAAACTGTTATACAGGCAAAACTTCCCAAGCCAGGCAGGTCCATAAAGGAGCATTACAAACCACCTTCAGGCCTGCTCTCCTGAACGTTTATGCTTCCATGTGCTCGGGAACCTGCTGTGTTTTCTGCACGTGTGCAGCCATAGGTTGTCCAGAATTTACAGCACATGCTTGCCTTGCCTGCCCCGCATGCTTTATCATGATGCATGTAATTACACAGGTCTTTTAAAAGGTAAATTTGATATTTTTAATAAGCCCTTTGAATTCACTACTTCAGGTGATTTTCTAGTTATTGGCTGTTTGTTCATTATTTTGGATACCTCTTTTAAAAATTATGACTGCTATGCACTTCCACTGCAATATTTCATTTAGTATAGTGGGGTTTTTTGACTTGTTCTATTAAACACATTCTAAAATATTACTTTGTTTCCCCACATGCAGGTGTTATGAAGGTTATTTGTATCCTAAAGCTGTTTATAGTATATACCTGACTGAAATTTCATATTCTCCTCTCCTTCCAATTTTTTTTTTTTAATGTTATTAATCATGGTTTAAATTTGTCTATTTAATGCATCTCCCAGGAACTTGAAACACCTGCTGTGTTAACCTATGCCTTATAAGAATAGAGAGGTTATATATTAGATTTAGACCTGTGGGTTAAAATAAAGCTTTTCTTTATAGGAATTCCACCTGGGAATGGCTGCTCTACAATTCTATAAAAACCACGAGAAAATTTGTTTCCAGCCCAAACGACTTTAGAAAATAGAAGACATTAACATGAAAATGTAACTGAAACAAAGTGGACAAAAAAAAAGAAGTGCCACGGGACAATCACAAATTTCACCCTGCCAATAACATTTTGAGACATGCTGTTTTTCCTCTAGGTGTCCACATGGCTCTGATTTTCCCCCGATTAGAAAAAAACATAAACATTGGCAAAGACAATGAAGAAAGAGTGCTGACCCCACTCTGTGAACTAGCACTTGATGCTGTCTGCCTTGGTAGAGTCTCAGTTTGATTATAAAGATAAATTCATTTGGTTTTAATTTGAGGAAATTTTATATTTCAATAAAATCAAAATTAAACTCCCTTTTTTCAGATTAGTAAATTCTGACAATTGAGTTTTACATAGATTTGTTGACAGTTAACCATGGCTTTGTCACTGCTTCAGTTGTGGGTTTTTCCTTAATATTTAAACAAAAATATATAATTTTGTTAAGAATATATAGGAAAAAAGTAAAGAAAATTTGAGAAAATCTATAGAACAGTAAATCAACACTTTTCAATTTTCTCTGTAGCTTGTGTACAAAGGGAGAATCAAATTTAAGGTCATACTCAGGTCTGTAGGCAGCTACTTGCAAGAGACGAGGTGACAAATTTAGTCTTAGAAAACTTTGGCCTCCTGGTATTGTGGCTGCTGTTGCTATTTGGCTAAGTTGTGGTGTTGGCAGGGAGAACAGATTTATGCACGTAAAGCCGCCATTCTATCAGGGCTTTTATAACACAAAGTGCACTTCTCAAGTTGTACCTTGGTCTGAAAAGAGCTGAAAGAAAGGAGCAATTGAGCTCCGGGAGAATGGTACCAGATGCTGCCCTTTTGACACCAACCAGTGGGCCACGGCTGAGCACTTCCTCAGCAAGCCCTGCTCTCAGCCACTTCAGCTACCTAAAGAAACCCTCATAATAAAAAACACTATCAAAACCAAGGAGTTTCATGAGCTCCTTGTGACAACAAAAAGAAAAGGGAGGAAAAAAAAAGACTTAACTAAACAAGAAGGTGATAAAACAAAGCATGCTGCTGTATTCGGTTTCCAAGCTGGCTGTAGGTTTTTAAAGGACTGTTTTTACCTTTCCAACAGCAGTAAAAATCAGTAATTAGACTTACTGGCAGGGCAATGGGAAGATTGTAGAGGGACTGTGCTAACTAAAATCTCATCTAAATGAAGCATTTGAGATGGTCTTCAGGACATCAGCCTTTACATCCCTGCATCTGCTGCTCCTTTTCTGTTCATCCTGAAACAAATAGGTTGATCATGTTTTAATTCTTTCTCTTTAAAAAGGGGATGATAATTTCAAATTTCTTCTGGCGTTTCATCTGTACTTTCTGCAAGGATGTAAGCTCTTTGGGGCTGAGTGTGTTTTTTATTTCTCAAATTCCACAAGGGCAAGGTGAAAAACCTGCTCATAAACACGGAGATACACATTAGGAATTGACTCCTGTAATTTCAATTAACTTCTTTACACTTTTACAGCACCTTTTAGCCAAAAATCTCCAAGTAGTTTACAAACCATGACAGTGCTATGTTCAACCTCACAATACTCTTATGAGTTCATTAAAAATTATTGCAGTCCTGTAGATGGAAAAAACAGGGGCACATAGTCTGTGACAGAAAAATCATTAGGCTACACATTTTTGAAAGTACTCTATCACAGCAAATGCCAACAAATCTACCATCCTTTCTCCCTTGCCCTCTGCCAAGATATTTGCAAAGTAATTGTATGAAGACTGAGTAGAGATGTGTCAAACCATAAGTGATGCTCCCTCTCTAATGAAAACCACAAGCATATATTGCTAGATTATTACACCACCAAGATGCAAATACTGAGTCATGAAATACATGGAAATCAGTTTCAATGGTACAAGCTGAGCACACCCTTCCATGGTTTTGACAGAGACAGTGTGATAGTCTTCTCTAACATAGTAAAGGCTCTCTTATGTAGTAGGTATGTCAGCTTCATCCTTAGAATTAGAGGAGTAGAATGAAGTGAAAATGGGTGGCTGAAGGGCAGTAACAGAGTGAAGGTTGAGGTATCCTGTTTATAACAGTTGGACAAGTGTTCAACACTATTCTGTAGATACCTACCCCAAAATAGATACAGTACTCACTTTATTTTCCCTCCACAAGAAATTTCTTTTCAGAGATGAGATTAGATCATTATATTTCTTTGTTATAATTTACATTCTTCATTACATACTCTTCATTATATTACATATATCTATACTTTTGTTAGATGTTTTGCACTATATTACATAGTCTTTCTTCAGGGAATGAAATTATGTCATATGAAAGCTGAAATTTTGAGACCTGGATTAGGCTCCCACTTCTGCCATAGGCATCTTATGTCACTTAATTAAATCCTCTCAAGTTTTGTTCTTTTCTGCTCTGTACATTACATAATTCCTTCAAAAATGTTATAACCAGTTAAAGCTGAAAAATATTTCCTTCTGCTGAAAAGACTATTCAAGTACAGCTCTAAATATGTTCATGTGTATCTATTTTTCCATATATTTATCCATATTTATCCATATCCAAGCAATCAGCACAAAAACCCAAACACATAGGTGTGCACATGTCTGCACAAGTTTATATATTATAGATAGAAATCATTTACTCAATTGAGGAGACTTGGCCAGCTCTCAGACACAGATTGGTAGATATTTTCTGCTAGCACTGTTTCTCAAGGAAGAGAAAGTGAAGAATAGCTTCTACAGTTAGAACCTCTTGGAGAATTTAAGACAGCATAATATCATTACGTAAGCTGGAAGTGAGCCAGGACACTGGGGTTAACACCCCTGCTCAAGTGAAAGGAGCCAGGGGACCATTCACAGCTATAAAATTGGTCAAGAGCTGTGGTTTTATGTTACATCCTAAATACAGGTAACTCAAGGACATTGCTAAATGCATCACATTGTGCACAAGCTTTGCTTCTGTAGAATGGCATAGCATATTTTTAATATTTATGAATACTTGAAGCAAGTTTTTTCAGTTGTTACAGTTTGTGATACATAAAACTGAAGAAGTTAAAGACAGAAGAAGAAGTTATATTAAGTCCAAGCAAGCATTCAGTTATGATCCTGGTGAAACCACAGGGACATTTTCCTACTATTGAGAAAAGCATCAGATATGGTTTCAGTTTTATTGTGCACTGTTAGATGCCCAGCAAATAGAATGTGAGTCTTTCTGTATAGACTTGCCTTTATAGAGAGATCTCTACGTGATGAAAATGTTTTCAGTTTTATTTTCTGCCTTCTGCCTGTTTTCTAAACACACACAAAAGCTGCTTGGGAAGAATGTGTTGTTATGCTAAAAGTGGCTGTACAGTAAAACTTCAAAGGATTTAAAATTTTTATGAAAGGTTTAGGAAGGGGATTAGTTATTCTGTTCAGTATTTTCATTACCTTTCTTGCCTTTGCTCAAGTGAACTAAGATTATTTGGGGTTCAGAAAATGCATGGCCTAAATGAAGTATACTGATGGGCTTGTTAAACACCTTTAGATCACATCTAACTGGACTAAATTAACTTTAAACAGTCTTGGCATCCCTTCTGATATAATTACCAATCATTGCAGTATTGCTTCAGGAAAGGGAGGACTCCTTGTTTCCACACCACAGTGCAGTGCCCCAGTCACTCCCTGCCTTTTGTGATGTGTTCTGGGTGAAGGGATTTTTCATCTATCCTGATAGATTATAACCAGCAATGCAGGAACAGGGGGTCATGATACTTAGGTGCCCATATCTAGAAATCAGAACACTCAGCTGGGAAGTGGAGTCGTGTTTCCACGGTAAAGTCTGCTCCTCATTGCCTACATTATTTTCTTCAACCTAGTGATGTGAAATGAGAAAACAATTTATGTAAACTGTCTAATCCTATCTAATCCAATAGGTAGCTTTTACTGAATAGTACAGGGCTTCCTTAACAGACCTGAGTGATTTTGCTCTGAAGAGGATGCACAGAACTTTTTTGCTCTGTTCCAGAGCCACTGGCTCGCATTAGTGTTGCCTATAAAGTGATGGGGACAATAATATCTCACAGTGGGACAGCTGTTTCTTCAGGGGAAGCCAGATAACAAATTGAATAAACTGTAGAAGTGTGCAGAGCCAATTGTACTCATGGAGAACAAGGGATACTATGCACTTTCAGAGACGAGATGACTGTGCAGAAAGCCTTTGGAAAATGTCAGTGACTGATGCTCGTCTTCCACGGATTTGAACCTCGTTGAATTTTGCTGCCTTTCCCTCCTTTTTCCAGCCAGGCATGCTCAGCATGGCAGCACTCTGGCATCTACACCATGCAAACATCTTTAGTAGTTCATGTACAGCTGTGCTCAGCACACACACAGGTGCTCCTGCCTGTACTTTCTCTCCTGCCAACACTGGCAATTTTTTAAGGGCATTTTTGGCAATCCCACGCGGATGTTCTGTGGCTAAACTATGAGTGAAGCCCACCCAGCAAGAACAAGTAAAATCATCCTTGTTCTCTCTGACTTCCTGGTCACTCTCAGCCTTTGAGGAAGAAGTCAAAGGGGTCAGCTGAATCACTGAGGAAATAATTCTGTGTTAGCATGCTTATTTAGTTGTTTTGTAGCTCAGCCTGGAAGGCTGGGCACGGCATCTGGCGTGCAGTGAGGTCCCACCTTTCCCCCAGCGGTGCTGTCGGATTGCTGGGGCTCACAGAGGTCAAGAGACTGTCCACAAGGTCATCCAATGACTCAATGCCTCAATACAAACTCACTCCTAGCATCTGCTTGAGTCTTGATTTTTTGTTCTGACCAGGAGACTCACCCAAAATTAATCGGTGGAGAATTCAGTTCTAGTTGGATTAAGTAGGTCCTTTTATGTTTGTGACAATAGTGTGTCAGTGCTTTCATAATGAATAGAGGAAATCTGGTGTGCAGCATCAATCCTTACAGAAAAATTCAGTCCTATTAGGATAATCAAGCTTCAGAATCTCAAACAACAACAAATACACAGACAAAGGAGAGACAGTCTTGGGGCTATTCATTGATTCAGTCAAAGGCAAGTTTTCTTTGCTAATAGCTCTTGTGCTTCTGAGGCATTTTCTGCTGTGACCAAGGTTAGCATGACATGGCAGAAATCACTCTGGTAGGAAAGAACACTGTCAGTGCTGGTTTGTATCTTTCCCTTTTTCTCTTCTTGTGGTGTTTTGACCCTGGATGGATGCCAGGTGCCCATCAAAGCCTCAGTATCACTCCCCTCCTCAGCTGGACAGGAGAGAGAAAAATATAACCAAAGACTCATGAGTTGATAAGGGCAGAGAGAAATCACTCATTGATTACTGTCACAGACAGAACAGACCTGAATTAGGGAAAATTAGCTGAATTTATTACCAATGAAAATCAGAGTAGGATAATGAAAAGTAAAACAAATCTTGAAAAACACCTTGCCCCACCACTTTCTTCTTCCTGGGCTCAAGTTCATTCTTGGTTCTCAGCCTTGGGCAGGGATGGGTCTATCTTGAAGCCAGCTGGAATTGGCTATGTTGGACATGGAGGCAGAAGAGCCACCCCTGGACCTCCCTCCCATTACCAGACCCTTGCTGTGGAAATCCAATACATTTCTGAATCATTCTTTTTACTGCTTATTTCTTTAAAAATAAAGGTTACACTGGTGTCTAAAATCCTTCCTAAAGTCCTGAAAATTTGAATATTCAAAGTTTGAGAACATAATGTTTCTTCTCAAAAGAGAGTCTTTAGGGCACAGAAAAAAAGTACTCACCTTGATTTATGGGTTTGCTATATTTTTCTATGACAATATACAGCTCTGTTAAATGTGGGGTTTAGTTGTTATTCCATCAACAAGCTGGCATTGTCCAGAAAAAATTGCTAAAGAAAAGAAGCTAGAACTGATTTTTATTATTATTAACAGAGTTTCTTGAGGTCTGCCTTTTAAGCCATTAGACCTTTGAGAAAATCAGGACTTTCAGTCTTCCTAGTATATATATATATTTTTTATTTAGTGAATGCTTTCAAATTGTTAGGGTCAGTTGGATATAGACTGGAAAGAGTTTTTGGGGATGGGAGACAATGACAACTTGAGGTCATGGGGTGTTTTTTTCATTGCCAGCTCTCTCAAAAGAGAATTGCACAGGTTCACCATGTGGTATGGAGGGCATAGCACCTTAAATTGAGAATATTTGTTTCTTTTATAGGAGGGGCAGGTAATCTTACACTTTGCCTATTGTCTTAAGATACCACCTTTTCTTGCCATCTTTGCTGGGGCCAAAAGACTGAGCTCTGCTCTAGATTAATCTCAGGGTGTAAATACATGTACACAAACCACGAGAAATCTCACTCCTTTCCACTCTTTCTTTCCACTCCTCCCTGCCTTCCTCCATAGGCTTTGAACAGTGTGGGCATTTGAAACCCTCACAAAGCAACATGCAACACAGCACAGGCAGTTCTGGGGAGAAAGTAGAGAGAGTGACCTATGGCAGGCATCTGTCATATTGCCTGATGCTATTTGGCGAGTGACTAAGTTCCTCAAATGATAAATGTCAAGAGCTTAGAAAGACTATAGAAGAGTTTCCAGGCCTTTGCAACCGGCTTTAACAAATAGATAATTTTGATCATATCTTTCAAGCATGTTTTAATGGTTTATTTTTTGCTGCAACCACACCCTATAACCCTTTGTTATCCTCCTGCTTTTTAAGGAGATTTAATTTGGAGGTATATGACTAAGTTTCAAAAAGTTAGAAATATCAAAACTTTTTGTATTCTCAGATTATCCCAGTGCATAAATACTTTTCCCTCTTTAAATAAGTATTTTTAAGCAGTTTCTTATTCAACTTTTTACTAGCTGTTTTAAAATGCCTGGGAATGAAATAGTCTGCTTGCAACTAAATGGCAGCACTTGTCCTGGAAATGAAATTCACATTGCTAAGGTGTTTATGGAATACCTGGAATGAGAGCATATAAATCATGGTCTCTCTATGTAAAGTTCAAAACCAGTAATTTTAAACATTGCAGGTATCACAGTGAGTTGTGCTGAAAAATAAAGCACCATTTCAGGAAGGCAGGTGGGATAGTACTGACAAAATTCTTACCATATGTACCAAAAAATATCTAATTTTATGTGCACCTAAATAAAGAATACACTTGATCAAACTTCATTTGTGAGCCTTTTTTAAAAACTTCAAAGATACCACTTATCACTGCACTGAGACATTGATAGTCTGAAGATCACATACTCTCAATTAGCTCTTCATTTAAAAAGGGGGAATAGAACACCTTAATTATAGTAGAAATAACTAATTTTCCATGAAGAATGACTCAGAGTTGAACATTCTTTTTTCTGTTCTTATGTTGGCAAAACAGTCAATTAGTTCTGATCTTTTGATCAAGTTGATTTTTATAGCAAAAAATGCAAGTGGTCAGATGAGATTATAATGATGTCTATTCTACTGAATTTATAAATGAATTATACATTTCCAGAAATGGTGTAGAAAGACTGGCTTTGTGAATGCCATTCTTAGCAGCCATAACCAGATGGAAAGAAATAGCAGTTTCAATGGGCAGAAAATAGAAATTTGTCACGAACTTCATATTTGAGACTCTAAAAGAATGAACTCCTCTGTAGACATAAATATATCTTGTTATGGTATTGCTTCAAATAGCATAATTAGTTATACTTTTGAACTGGAAGGTTCTGTAGTCTGGTTTTTGATTTTCCTTATCTTCCATTTTTTTATAAAAATGGACTGCAGTTTCAAGCCAAGAATACCTGAAGTGGGTTTCCACATGCTGTTCCCAATTGCTGCTAGATAACTGTGTTCAACAGGAGAGTATTTGGCTTCTCACTGTACAGTACATAAATCTTATGCAATTGCCATTTCAATTTTTCTCTTTCCTTTGAACTCTTGAATGGAGGGAAAGAATTTCTTAAAGAGTTCAGTAGGAATGTCCCATTACGAAACATCAATCATCAAATGCCTATTGTACATGGAAAGTGAGGTGACTGTAATAAAATTGACATAACTAAGCAAGCAGCATCTGACCTTTAGGAGCCAGAGCCTATGATCAGAAGACCGAGTCTTCCAAAGCTTTAGGAGTTAAGAGTTATCATCTCCCGCAAAAAATACCTCAGTAAATGAAGTGCTACATATGAATGCATGTGATAAAAGAGGTGGAATAAATTCTTCCCTGACCCTTAGTAGGGGAGTGTTGACAGAACAGAGGTAGAGAGTGATTTTTGAAAGGAAGGAAAAAAGGAATGTATCTTTGGGTCTAGATGGGAGCAGCTGCTCCCCTTATCTTACATCAGTGTTAAAGTAGTTGCTGTTCCTGCCGTGTCAGCCAAGTCACAACACAGCATGCAATGCTGCCTGCAGCTGATCCAAAAAAAGACACAATGGGTACCGTGAAAATGTTGTGGCCACAATATGAACATAAATCTTTTGCTTTGTCAACCTGTTTGCTTTTGTCTGTGCTCTGTTTTCCATGTAGCATGCTGTCACTACCATATTAGTCTTCTTGAGCTTGCCAGTTCTCCAAGTATTTCAAGTGCTGGTTAGAGGAGACAGAGCCACTGAGAGTTCTGATTCAGCATCAGGCTGCTGAATTAATGTCTTTTTTGTACCTGATCTTGTTTTGTTTTGTTTAGTTTCTCTCTCCTTTGCCATTTTATTTAAGAGGAGTCAACTACATGCACAACTGATGCAGCTGATTGGTGCAAACCACAACATTCAATGTTTTAAACCTTAGCAGAAGGCCTTCAGCTATTCCTGGAAGGAATTGTTCTTCCCCTACAGGTGCTGCATACTTTTGTAAAAATGAGTGACCATAGAGCAGGATGCAGTTGACTCCATGCATGTACTTTGCCAAGAACGTAAATGTTACAGAGTTATACTAGTCTCCTACTTTTGGTTATATTTATATTATTGGTCAAATGAAAATGACAGGAATTAATTCAATATTTCCAGAAGTCCTTGAGATAGTTCTCTCCCCACATCATGGAGACCCTACTTAACTAATCTCTGAGTCAATTGTGTAAGCTTTTGGTTAGCTAATCCATTAAGCCAATATACAACAGAGTTGAATTTCACAGGTACTTTCACTGTAAAGTAAAAATTTCAAACATTTCAAAAATTTTCAATTTCTAGAACAACCTTACCAAAAAAAATCCCCCCAAAATTAGATTTTGATGTGTGATTGATATTTATTACTTCCCTTAGGTTATTCTGTTAGAAATAGCCTGATGATTTAGGATGCCTTGACTACTAGCTTCTGAGGTGGTAAGCAATATTTCCTTATTACTCCTTGATCTGTGAAAGAGGACAGAGATACCAGAGTGAGAATAAAGTAGTAACAATTAAATCTTTCTATTCTTCTACCTTCACTATTTCTCAGTGCTCTGAGAAATATTAAGTGCAAAGAAAGAAAATGGGTAGGTTGCCCTTTCAGTGTTTTTGCCTCCATCCCTCTGTCTCCATATTTACACAACCTCCACTCCTGAGGTACTACAGGACGATCTGAAAGTTCACATAGCAAATTCAGAGAGCATTTTCTGGCAGAGAGTTACTATGGTCTCTGTTTTGCAAACAGGAAACTGGAACTAAACTGCAGAGCAGATCATCCAAGTAAGCCATAAACAGAGCAATACATTAAATTCTTCCTTGGTCCATCAGTAAAGTCCTACTTGGAAGAGCGCTTCAGGAAGTGCTTATCTGGTTCTCTCTCTCCTTTTCCCCAAATACACT
Organism: Pycnonotus jocosus; assembly: GCA_013400435.1. Taxonomy (NCBI): domain Eukaryota; kingdom Metazoa; phylum Chordata; class Aves; order Passeriformes; family Pycnonotidae; genus Pycnonotus; species Pycnonotus jocosus. The sequence goes on from VWYP01033808.1 coordinate 63,006, forward strand.
TTTTTTTTTTTTCCATAGAGCACAATATAACAAAAAAGATCTTTTACTTGGCCTGGCTTGATAGTGTTTCTCTCCAGGGGCAGATTATTAAGTTTCAGAATTAGGTATATTTATATCTCACAAACAACTTTATGAACAAAACAAAAAGAGGAGCTAACCATATGCCATCTTCCAGTTTGTGTTTTTAGAGAATGTATTTCCAAGAGCTCTTTGAACTTGAGAGCTAACATGCATTTTCTACTCTGCAGATGTTCCAGCAAACTATAACCCAGCACTGCTTCTCTGGAGTGTGGTGTACTGTGGCTTTAGCTCAGCCAAGTACAGCATGTCAAATGTCAGCTTGTTATGACAGCAATAAACTTGTGATTCCCTTGAAGCAGATGTTTTAATTTGTTAGGTGTTTTTTGGGGAGTAAAATCTGCTTGCATTTAAATGGATGTTCAGATTGAGAATGGAATTTTCTTGAAAACATCTTTTCCACCTGTATGGAAACTTTATCAGGGAGGCTTATGACACATGTGTGAAGCGGTGTGAGAAATCATCACAAAGATGGCCAAAGTACAGAAATCTCCTTCACACGTGAGAGTTGACCTTTCTGAAGTCACTTTAGTCTAGGAGTCAGATCTGGACCATGGAGGACCCTGTTTAATGCATCTCATATTGCAAAAGAACACTGAAATCCAGAGTCTGCTGAGGCATCTTCTTCCCGAGGTGGTCCTTGCTGCTGTGAATTACCACCACACTCTTCTGATCTTTCCCTTTTTATTGTGCTATTGGTTTTACCCCTTTTTGTAGAGATCAGTGAGGACTAGAGTTTTAAAGCTAGTGCCAAAGGAAAAACCTTTGATGGTTTTCAAAGACAGGGAAGAATTATGCACCTGTCTGAGCTTCAGGTAAAGAATGTTACAGCTGTGGGAACACTATTTCAAATAATTGATCTCACTTTGCAGTGAAATATTGGACCTTACTCTGTCCTCAGTAAATGGTAGTATTTTCCCCAGGCATAAATTTGACATTGAAGTTCATATCTTGCTGAATCCACATGAAAAGTAAAAATTTAGGGGACACTTTGCCACATTAAACAGTACACAGACAGATGCACTCAAAAGATCAGTCTAGAAATCTTCTTCTTCTGGGATTCCACGCTTCACACGTGTTCATTATTGTGTTATATATGTTGGCAGTTTGCATTTTTTGCTCTAGTTCTTTATACGAGCTGGTGAAGCCCCAGTTGCTGAGGAACATATGCTGTTTAAATTTCAGACTTTTTTCCTTTCTAAAATCTGGTGACTGCAAAAAAGTAAGAAAATTTAAGCCTAAAACCAGGCATGGACTTTTCTAGAGTTTCCTTGAAAGAAACATAAAACAAAACAAAACTCTGCTTTGTTTAATGAGTCTCCTCTCTCTGATAAAGTTTTTAGGAGTTCACTGCAGTCCACCTAGGGTTGAAACAATTCAGCAGAAGCAACTGTGCAGAGTTAATGCCCCACAGACTAATATAATTTAGCCCAGTGTAGACTGATCCCAGAATCACACACTCAGCAGCATTGTAGGGGCAATGTGGATCCATCAGCAGTGAGAGTACAAGATTTTCTCCACATTATTTTGATTTATTTGTTGATATGTCTGCCTACTAGATACTCTAATAACTAAATAATGGGCCAAGTTATTTGGCCGAATATCTTTTTTTTTTTTTTTATGTTTAAAAAATTCTTGCATGTTCTTTTCATCACAAAACTTCTGACCCTTTGTACTTGAAAGGAATGGTTAAATCCTGCAGCAACAGCCACAGAGCCAGAATAGCAGAAGGCCTTGAAAAGAAAGTCACCTTTTCCTTGTTTTGAAATGTATTTGAAAAAAGAATTTGGGTAATCTGCAGCACTAATATTAACTTAATGACAATTTACTTTGGAAATTTCATTTTCAACACACAAAAAGGCTAATAATATGTTTCCAAAGACAGCAGACTTGACAAAAGACAGACTTTAAGGAGAGGGAGCTCTCTCACTTCTGCTTTATCCCTTACCCAGGGATGCCCACACATCTGTGGGAGTTTGAGGGTTTTAAAACTTTACTAAATGGATGGCCTCACAGATCCATGCATCATTGCTGTTTTGCTGTTAGGGTGTTTATAATTAAAAATTATGACATGTGACCTTTAGTCCATGGCCGCAGCATAATTACATTTACCTTACCTTATTTATGAATGCAAATCAGGTCAATTTAACTCAGCATTGTGTTTACTCTGCATATTTTTAAGAGACATTTCTTGCCACAGCATGTCTTTCTCCCAGCCTCCTGCACTTTGTGGTAATTGCAGAGCATGCTGTCACGCTGGAATTGCAGGTATGGATAGTTTGAGTGGTGATGGAGCTTGAGTGCTCTGGAGATGCCTCGGATCTGTCAACAGCCAAACGTGATGAGATAATTTGAATGGCACATCTTTTCCTTTGAATGGCTAACAGTACTCCAGAACAAGCTTTAATGAAACTGATACACCTTGGCAATTAAACTAATTCATCTCAACTGAAGTTATTTGTGCTCCTCAAGGATCTAACTCCCAGCTTATTGTACAAGCGAGGAGACTGCAGGTTTGGAAGGTTCTGCCCCCAGAACTTGTCTGTGGAAAGCCATTCTTCATTGTGCCTTTGAACCCTCACCATGCCTTGAGGTAAACTCCTCCCAAGTGCCAGTAGATTAAATAACCCTCATATGGAGGTACACAGGGAGAAACAAGGGGAATTTCAACTGGTCATTATCAATCACAGAGCACAAACAGTTTGGAGAAGTAATCAGTCTCTCTGTCCTTCACACAAAGAGGTTTACAACACCAGAGGAGTTTATTATTATTGCTGGCCTAAGATCATCAAAGTCATTTTGTTTCGTCTTGAACAGTAGTCAGAGGGGTTAAAGGGAGGTTAAACTGCCTAAACAAAATGGAAGCAATTACACAGTGGGATCATGGATGACTGTTTGCTTTAACCCTCACTGACAAAAAAGGTACTATAAGGAAAAAGTTTCCCGACTCTTCACAATCATTAAAAGCATCTGTCTATTTAAGTTCATGCCAAGCTTCTTCACCTAAATCTTTGGGGGAATGTCACTGCTTTAAACACTATCAGCTTCCTCACAGCTCCCCACACAGCCCCCATTCAGTGCCTGATCTTTGCAGCATTGTCATCACTTTCCAAGCCGCTGTGCAGGGCAGGACGTACACGGTGCTAGCCATGTGCCTGTAAAAACTATGACTGAGAATTTCTGCTTAGAGACTTGGCAGGAAAAGACAAAGCTCTGTGGAAGAGCAGTGTGATGGGGAATGCAGATTTGGCCCATTACAAACTTTAAATTGCAAGAAGGGGAATTGACTCTTCTACACCATTCAAGGTTATATCACAGCTGAGTTGTCAAACTTGGCCTTCCACTGACCTGCATCATGTCAGGGGCTGAGATCTGCCCCTCACTACTTTTGTTTTTTTCTGATTCTCAGATATGGAAGGTAGTAGCATAAACAACTTCCACTTGCAGCATGAACACTGCTGTATTGTGAGGCTAAATAGAGTCTTTATTGAAGTTTTATTCCCTGTAGCTCCACCACTGTTAAGGAGAAAAACACATAAAAGAGTCCTGGAAACATGATGTGTTTAAAGAAGGAAGAGGAGAAAAGTTTCAATTCCATAAGCAGGCATTGACACAGTGTTTATTGAAACATGTCTTTTTGAAAGGAAACTAGGGCTTCCACAGATAACCCAAATGAAGAATTGCATGCCTAATTTTATCATTATGTAAGATACTTGCAAAATGTAGCCTGAAGGAGTGTTACTGAAATTGCTTCTTTATTGATTTAATCTTTGCAAAGTTAATGGTGAAATATTTCTGTGATCCTGTGTCACACCTCCAAACATGAGGTGACTCCTTCAAAGAGTTCTCTATATTCTGTGAAGTGTTTATCTTGTTTGAGCTTGTTGCAAGGCTTAAGGAGAAAATCATCAGGGAATAGGATAGGAGGGAAGCACTGGGTTTACATTTTTTAAAAGACTTTGCATTTATATGGCATATCTCCTGTTGAAAAAAAAAAGAACAACAACAAAAAAAAACCAAACAGAAAAATAACCAACAAACAACCAAATGCAAACCAACCTTTTTTTTTTTTTTTATAAAGAGAAATCAGTAAAAACATCTTGTCGATGGAGCCAAAATGTTCAAGCACAAAAAAGATTTAATAGATTCCCAGTCACAGAAGGAGGTTGCACAGGGATGAATCAGGATCTTACTTCTCAAAACATTACTGTAAATGGTAAAGACTAAATAATATTCTTAGACAAATATCTGTGCATCTCTGATAATTAACCACAGCCTGCACATGAAGGAACATATTTCGGTCTGTCTTGCTTCAGATTTAAAGGAATGCAAAGCTGTCAGAGTCAGTGGGACTATTCTTTGTTTTAAACTCTAAAGCTGAATTGCACTATTAGAACAGAGCTTATCATTTGTGAGCATCTGCTATGAAAATGTTGAAACTATAGATAAAAATACAAGTTAAAGTCATCTAAAAGGCCACTGATTTGACTGGGCTTCTGAGTGGATGGAGGAAAAGATTGGAACCTGTCCCAGGGAATATGTTAAAGAAAATAAGGGTCTGACTTTTTTCTGACTTGTCAGACAAGACAGCATGAAGGCCTAGTAGAAATGTGCTTTCTGTTACAATTCAGAAGCATTTGAATCTGAATAGTTAATAGAAAATGTCAGTTGACTGTGTAACAACAGCGTAGTATGCCACTTCCTTAATTAAATAAATTTCCTTTCCTTCCCCCAAATTAATAGACTACTGTACCATGTCATAATTTATGTATCCTCTAATGCTGGCTCTCTAGATGCAAGAAGGACATAAATGTGAAAGTGCAGGCATTGTTTTACAGATAAGCAGACAACTAGATATGAGAACACAGATAGGAAATGCTTCCATCGTATAATGAACCTGATGTCAAGATATTTGTTTTTGTGTCATGTCAGGGTAGCGTAGGGGAGAACCTTATTATTTTTTGCCTCCAAAAGCAGGATATCCAAAAGATGTGTGAAGCTGCACCTGAGTTAGGAAACCTGCACAAGCTCATACTCAGCAGCTTGTTTAATCATGGTATCTTTATATCACATTTCTATCAATGTTTATTCCTTGTGCAATCCTAAAATATAAATTTTATTAGCCCAAACAGAACTGAAGGCTACCCTTCAGGAAGGTAATTCAACCTGGCAGGGGTCAGCAGTCCTTAGTGATGTGCAGGCTGTAACTTATTGTCACTGCCTCACTGCTGACAGCAGAAAAAAAAGCTACTGAATTGCCCTGCATCTTCCTGTCAGTGCTGCACCTCCTCCTGCTCAACCCACCTGGCTGCTGCTGCCTTGCGTAGGTAAAAGGTCACTGTAAATTACTGTGCTGTATAAAATAAACTTAGGTCAGGATAGGGTGCACCAGGAAATGCTGTTGTACAGGCTAAAGTTACTGGCAGGAATCAATTCCTGAGGCAAAGAGCATGTCTGAGAACAGCATGTGGGTACTGTACTCCAGTCACCCAAAGATGAAATTTCCCAAACTTCCATTGAGGAAAGCTGCTGAGTATCTGATGCTGCAAAATTAGGTTATTCTCAGCAAACACTGAGTGTTAACTAATTTTGCTGCTCTGTATGAGCTGGACATCAACCTCCTGTAAGCAAGGGATCAGAGTGGTGTGCTGCATTCAGTATGAGGGACAGTATTTTTGTCCTTCGTTCTACTGCCAAGAGAATGGATTTATTAAAAAGAGAAAAGGAAGGAGCCATTTTGTCATTTGAGGTCTTTATTCCTGAGGCATACTAGCTTGTGCAGAGAGGAGACTTTTGGACTGCTCCCCAATAATTAGTTGAGATTTCATTCTTTCCCCTTAAATGGGCAAGGAGGACAAGACTGATAGATATTTTCAGGGCACTGCTATGAATTAACAGTTTCAGTAGCTGCTACTATAAACAACCAGTCTGGGTTAGGCTTTCTGATCTCACTTTCTCTTAGAAGCTCTGAGGCAAGCCAATCTTTTTCTCCTTCCTTTCTTTTTCTTCTTTTTTTTTTTTTTAATATTTTATTTTCTTTCACAAACCAATTCCAAAGGATTCCTAAACTATAAAAATTAAATTGCTCCCTATAAAACATAATTGGAGCTGCATTGTACTTCAAGTGACAACCAGATGCTGGAAAAGAAACCAATAACTGTTGGTCCAATTATATAAGTTTCGTAGCACTCACTACATGAAGTCTGGTCCAAAAGAGATTTGTTTCTGCTAAGACCTTGCTGGTAATTTTTATCCATTCTTAACAGCCTTTTTGATAGCTTTTCTCCTTCTGTATCAACATGTTTTCTCAATATACAGACACTAAAACTCGTGTGTGTTCTGTAGGATGGGAAGCAAACTTAGAAGTGCAATAGGTATGAGAACAGTTTATATAAAATCAATAGTGGTAACTACAGAGGCTGTATTATCACCACCCCTTAAAACACACAAATCATCTCATCAGGTCAATGGACTTCCATCCATGTCTAATAAATGCAAATTAAAGAACATCAAGTCACTTGTGTTTGCAAACCTGCATATTTTTATTGAGAAAAAAAAAAAAAAAGAAGAAGAAATGTGGGCTTCCTGCCTTTTTTAATCAGTGGGGTTTGCTTTTGTGTTCTGTGAAGAATTCCAGTCTCTGGCTTTGAGTGGCTGCACAATCCACTCAAACTCTGTTAGAACTTATCTAGTTATCTAAGCTGAAAACAGAAAATTTGCTTACTTCCAGGTGGTGGCAACAAGCTGAGTAAAACGGTTGCCCCAGCACTTTTAGCATCACTAAGCTGGTAGCAAATTTTTTTTCCAGATATTTGGAGTTTGTGTGTTCAGCTCTGGCATTGGATATAACGGGATGCAGCTGAAATAAAGACTTTTGGACTTCCCACTGTCTAACTTCAAATTGCTTCCACTTGGTCATTGTATGAATTTGTACCTTGACCAAGGTTAGTGAAAGGGGCTGTAAAAAATAGACTCAGCTTAAGTACTGGGAACACTTTGATGAGAGAAAATATTGGATAGACACAGGATTAGGCTCTTGCTGCCCCAGTCCAATGACAGTCCAAGTGAAAGTAAATGTCCTTTCTTCAAGTGGTAATTTCAAAGTCACATTCCTCCAAAGTTCAGCAGACATTATCTCTGTTTTCAAATGTCTGAACATTATGATAGATACTCTATTTATTTAAAAAAATATTCCCATTTCCAGAGGTTGTTTTTTTCTTTTTTAATCTATGAAATCTGTTAATGAAAGTGTTTGTATATTATGGCTTTTTGAGCTTCAGTAACAGAAATATTGACTCACATTACCTAAGAAAGAATATTTATTTCTTTGGAACCTCAATACCTCCTTCTGTTTCTTGCAAGACAGCACTGTACAAATGGCCAGGCTTCTCCAACAACTGATATTACCTAAAGCCAAAATACCATATAAAGATATAGCCTGGGATCCTTCTATTTGTACTTAGTTGTCGGATTATGGTTTCCGACATTCAGGTGGTCAGGGTCTTTTTGCCCTCCTGGATGCTTCGAGGCAAGAAAGAGACAGAGGCTTCAAGGTTCAGCTTCTCCAAGGTCTATCACTTTGTTTATTCTTTTTCTTATCTCACGGTACATTCTGTGCCCAGCAAGATCTGTCTTGCACCCCAGCCATGGCAGGACTCCCTCTCCTATGGGAGGTTGTTGTCTTAAATACAGATTATTAGGAATATATTGTTTACCATTTCCTACCAATGTCCACCATCCACACCAAACAGGTCATGTCCACTTGGCCCAATCTTCCCAAGTCACATTGTGCTAACATCACAGCAGAAAATGGAGGTGAAGAACAAGAAGAAGAACCTTAGGGACTGCCCCAAAATCTCCATCTTGTCTCCATCTACTTCTATTGTAAAACCCTAAAACTACAAATTTCTTACTCTGTAATAAACTATACTACTGTATTTTACACTCTTGAGATTTGTAATTCATCTCTGCTTTGTGCCAGGGTCTGCGACCCCCACGGACAGAAGCAAAAACCCCCCTGTTCACCCCTCTAGAAGGGTCCAGGGTATTACAGTGCTCTAGGATAAAACTCAAATTTCCTTTGCTCAGCTCCCAGGCTGTCTGGCCAGGGTTTCCTGAGCTCTCAGGGCAGCCAAAGAGATGCCCTGGGTTCCCACACTTAGTGAGTATCAAAGTTGTTTTCGTAGTAAATATTTCTTGTAACACTGCATTAGAGGCAGTTTCAGAGTGCTTCATAGGCATAGTCAGAGATGAAGAGCTGAGCAATAATTCAGTTTTAAGTTAATAAAGACATGAGTAGTGGTTGGATGGTTGGAGTCCCAAAGCAGGTGTCACATCCTGTGCCTGAGCTAAGCACATGTGTGCCCTTTGCAGCCACCACTCTTTGGATAGAGCAGCACAGCTTGCTGTGGTCAGTGGGCAAGTGCAAAGTCCTTTGCAGAGCTCAGGATTCCCTCTTTCTTGTTAATTCAGCATTCATACAACCCTTCTGTGTCTCTTGAAGCACACAGAGATGATCACAACATCTTTCAGTCCCTGCAGGCCTGCAATAAAAATTTTTACTGAGAGAAGACAAAATGTTAAAAAATGGACGAATGTAAAAAGAGCTTTTGTATGTTTACCTTGTGCTTCTTTTGAATGAAGTTTAACAACCAGGACTGCAAAACCACAAACATCCAACTAACAATGAAGAAAAAGCAGAACCACCTGTTTTCTGGAGACTGAGGTGACTTGGTATCTGCTGTCAGACAGCATTAAAACAGGAAAAATAATTCTAAAAAAAAAAGAGAAAAAACAAACTAAGAAAAGCAAATTGCTTTGAATGATCAACAGTATATGTGACATTTCTTTGCAAGTGTTTATTATCTATATGATACACACTACCTGCAGCATGAGGTGCAAACAACCAAAAGCAAAATCAGCAATGCATTTGCTGTGCTCTTAACAGGACTTGAGTATTTTTTTTTTATTTCATAGTTCTTGATCCTTTGAACAGAGCAACTTGCAACCAGCAGTGCAGACCAACCTAAACCCTATGAAATACTGACATTATAAAGACATTGTGTGTCCAGACATACATACCCTTTGTACCTGACCTGTCTTCCTATCTCCCTCCAAAGCTGTATGAGCTATAACATGTTAAGCAATGTGACATACTCTTCATGTCCCTGCATAATTGCCTAGTCTGTCCCTGGGGACATGCCTAATATAAAACTGCCTCTCTTGGTAAAGGTGACTAGGGACAACACTCACCTCCTCTAGGGAGTGGACTAAATGATCTTTAAAGATGCATTCCAACCCAAATCATCCTATGTTCCTAAGCAAACGAAATCAGGGAACTCAGAATAGCCAAAGCAGAATTTGGGATTTATTTTTAGGGGGACAGCACCAGTACTGGCATCTGGCTGGAAGTTTGAAATTTATATATCGAAAAGGATCTTGCTTGACAAGAGTTAATGATCATTCTGTTTACTTCCTTAAAGTCTCAGTGGTGACTGGTGGACATTCTCTCATTTGTCTTTGCTGATTCCAGATGCTGCTACTGTCTTCAGCTTTCAGGCCACTACTACTTGCTTTGATATCTGTAGGTCTAAAAAAAGTCTCAGTTATGCACTAATGGTTCAGAGGTTTATATTGCAAATTATTTGGGGCAGGAATTCTATATTCCTTGGTGTGTGCAACATCTGAGTCTCTGAGGACCCTGAGTCCCAGCATTCAGTGAAAACAATTGGAATATAATATTTTGCTTAACTGGGTTTTGGATGAGGCTGTCTTGTTAACTGAAATGCAAAATACAAAGAGAATTAATTTTTTTTTTCACTCACCCTTTCCAAGGAGTGCCTATAATCAGGATCTTCTTTGTCTTAAAGTCAGTCATAAATTTTATGACAGCATTCATGCCAGAGAGCTTTGCACATAGACACATTTCTCTGTTGTCAATAGTGGTTTGTGTCACAGTGGGAAATTTGACTGCTGTCTTCAACACTCAAATATAAGTGGCAGAATCACAATTCACAGTCATAATTTTATGAATAAATTTACCTTCTCTTCAGATCTCAGGGAAATTATTTATTTTGTTTGGACTGAGCACCAGCTCTTTTGGATGGCTTATATTTAAATTCAAGACAGTTCATTCATATGCAAATACTATGCCAGGGGCAAGTGGAACAAAGTAGCTGACATCCTGTTTTGCTACCCAAAGGCTGGTCCATGAGGCCATGTTTCCATTCCTACTTAACAAAAGTGTTCCGCTGGCACTTGTTTCAGAAGTGAGCATACTATTCTCACACTTCAAAAATACGTGTATCCTTCCCTACATTCTGATATGAACCACATGCCATGGACTGATGGCAATCCTTCACATGGGTCATCACAAAATAAACAGCTTCTGAAAGTCACATCCTTGTCCTTTCCATCCTATAATCTCATAGTGTACCTGAAACACAGAACACCAGAAATATAATATATCATCAAGATGGTTGTGATTGCCATGAAATATAACAATATCTTGGTATGAATCTATCAGGATCATTTTTCCCCCTCAGACATTCACGAATGCATCAGATAGAAACCCTTTCAAGTGTTTGCCAAGTGAATATAAATACGAACAGCTGGGGCCAGGGAGGGAATCTTTCCTTTTATTTTCCCCTCTGTTATGCATCAGCATTTGATTGGTTTGTTTATCTGGTTTGGGGCCTTTTGTATTGCTTGTTTGTAGATGTATGAATTTTAATGAACAGAGCACTCTGGTATGAACAAAATATCTGGAGACAGCACAGAGCAGTGGTTAAGAGACAGTGTTGGTGTTCAGGTTGTTTAGATCCCATTTCTAGTCCTCTCACCTCTGAAAAATCTCTTCATTCTATTCTAAGCATATGCCCATCACCAGTCCTTCTCTCACCTCTGGTTTTGCTTATTATGTTTTCAACAATTCTCTTTGTCCCTAATTTTTGCTACATCTTGTTCCACTGTTTGGCCTTTTCTTGCCATGCCCATTTCAAGTCTTTTAACCCAAAACGATACAGAAAAATTCTAATTTTCCGTAACCTAAGGCTTAGGACACTGCAGCTAAATTACCAGCTAATACACTTTTTTTTTTTTTTTTAATGAGGTATCTTTTGCACAGCCAAAAAAGGTATAATTTGAAGCCCAGTGTTACTGGGTTTTGAGCCAAATAAGTGAAGATTAAATGGGATAAAACAAAAAACCATGGAGAACAGCCCTATCAGTTATGGCCTCAGAAAATCTGATTATTCTCTGCTGGGAGGATGGTTCACTTTTTCTTTCCATTTTTCTTATAATATTTCCATAAAATGTCTACTGATGTCTTCCACAGAAAGGAACTGGGCTCTTGATCTGAACAGATATGGCAGCTTTATAAGTTTTTAGTACAGAAAGATTAGAGGAAAAAATGCAATGATCAGGGTGAGGAAGACATTCTATCTTCATTAAATAGCTATAGGAAAAAATCTTGCAAGAAAAAAAAAAAAAAAAAAACTAAAGGGAAGAAAAATTACAAGACTCCACCAAAAAACTTTCCAGTTGTCTTGTCACATACCCGGTCAATGGTTTACCCTTATTCCTGCCAATAAATTTCTTATAAAGAGACCAAACTGAAACACAGATGTCCCATCTCATCAAATGTATATCATGACTGGCCTTAAGCCATGCTGGAGTCTTACTCATAACTGATTGGGCATTTCAGAAATCCCTGTGTCTCAATTGGAACAAACAGCTTTAGGAATAAGAATGTGCGTGACCGGGGGCTGCCCTTCAAATACTGCTGCTGGTTTTTTTCTTACAGTGAGAAAGTGAGAGCCTGAACCTAAGAGCACAGCACTGTTAAAACCTGGAAGCTAAAACCTGCACAGCCCTGATGACGCTGTTCCTGGACTGTGGAACAGTCTTTTTCAGTGATAGCAGGAAAATGAATATTGTTTGGCTCTCCCTGTCTTTGCTGAAGCGTATTTGAGAGAACTTGTTCTCACTCCAACTCTTTGGATAGGCTGGGCCTGCAGTACACAGCTGACTTAGTGGCACCTATGACTTCAAATGTCTTACAAGAGGTTATACAGGAGCAGAAAACTTTTTTTTTTTCCTTTTTTTTTTTTTTTCTGTAGTAACATGATTATCAGGGTGAACTTTTGTAGCACAAATAGTGCTTTTGTGAGGATAGAAAATGCCCCAGTAGGTTTCTCTAATCCTTCTTGAGAGAGACATCCTGGGGCAATCAACTCATTTATACATTCTCTACATTTTTCCCCCCCTTTTTGTTGAAGAAAAGGGCTGGTTTGCTGCCAAGACCTGTTTAAGTGGTAACCTATGCAATTCATTCTAAAAACACTCATTTATCATACCCAAATTAATCTTGTAATAGGATAGCTGCTCTTATTTTCATTGTCATTTTGCCCTTTGGATAAGAGATCACAAACACATACATATCCAACTCAGAGATTCTAAAAAGCATATATAAAAGAGGGAAAATAGGAATGGCATTGCTATAATTATAAACAGAAACAAGTAGACATACATCTTCATTTCTCACATATCACATCTATTAATAATAGAATGAAATGTAATTTGTGCTGAATATTGCTCAGAGTCTTGTGCCAGAAGCATAATTGTTTTCAATCAGATTGGTAGTTGGAAGGAAAAGACTTTTTTTAAACCCACAGTAAACACAATTTATGCAAAATTATTAAAATATGATATATTCCATTTTTTCTGGAACACAGAATGCATTTTGACATGTAAAATTATATAAACAATGAAGAGTTTGGTATGAAACTACTGTACAGAATTTTAAAACCATATATGCATGCTGTTGTGTATAAAAAATAATATCTTGGCACTGGCAAGAACAGCTTGCTACAATGAAAAAGTTATAGATGTAGCTTTTACTGCAAGCATGCAGCCTTTTTAAACCTATGTCTTGTAAATGCATTGCAGACAAATTTAAACGAAGGGTCGAGGTTTCTGTGGCAGGTTTGGGCTCTTGATTCTTCCTCTTTTGGGGAGGTGGGTGTAAAATTTTATGGGTTCTGCTCACACACTTAGAGGCTTTTCTCTCAAAGGACTTTCTTGCAGAGGAACACACTGCAAAATGTGTGATTTCTGACACCTCTCCTGTTCCCAGCAGCACAGGCCTAAATTTATGTTCTCTGTCCTGCATCCCACTCTGCAGGGACATGAAGAAAATAATGTCTTATTTTTCCTTCATTTCCCCACACACCCCCTTTCCCTTATGCGCCAACATATCTCTTCAAACTGACTTTCCTCGTCTGTGGATAGTGAACATCTCTAAGTGTTTTGGAAAGATGGTCCATCTCCTTGCATAGTTGAAAGGGTTTGAAATTGTGGTTTTTCAAAAGGACTTGAAAGTGGGAAGCATTCACCAAACCCACTAAACCATGGTTCTTTCCATTGACTGCAATGAGCTTCAGACCAAGACCTTGATCTTCATTCTTTGTCATTAATTTCTCTAGAAAATTGAGTTTACTCACAGCTGTGAAGCTGTGAGTTGTGATTCTTTACACAGTTTATGCGAAGAAATTTAAGCTCATGGATTTTTTTTTTTTTTCAAGTGAGAATTTGCTTTCTTTCTCCATCACTGGCTGCTCATTGGTTTGTCTGTGATGGGTCACTGAGGTCAGTGGTACTTTTTCTGCTCCATGAATGGAATGACTCAAGTGTTTGAAAGAGACTAATGACTCTAATAGCCAACAAAGGATGAATTTGCTTATGTATAAACATCTTTGTTTGTGTGCCAGTTAGGACATTTATGCACAGTACATCTATTCTTCCAGCATAGGTGTATGCAAATTGAAATAAAGCTGGGGGGGAAATGGCAAATGGAGCTTGCATTTCAGATGGAGAGACTTGGGAGCAGCCCAACTCCCTGGCGTGGTACAGTAGGCGCCTCCGGTCCCCCTGTCTGTGCTCTGGGTTTCCCACAAAAGAAAATTGCTGCAGGTCCCATCCAGTCTGCATGTCCCAACAAGTCCCTGGTTGGGGTGTTGGGAGCAGCAGGACTGCAGGGCACAGCACCACACAGGCCCACGGGTCACATTATAATGAGCTGGAGATGATCAGAGACAGAGACTGGACAACTCCAATTCCCGGGAACAGCTTGAGTGTGTTTCTGATGTGTGTCAGAAAAAGAAAAAAAACAAGCATAAAAGCAAAAGCCTTTCAGAAGTCTCTGCCATACCTCCAGAGTTGCAAATGCTGTAAAACATATTTTCCTACCATAAGGGTCTGCTTTTCAGTATTCTTCTTTTTTTACTTCTCTAATCAGAAAATGACCACAGAAACCTGGAAATTTAAAAATACCATCAATATAGACATGCTTCTGTGGAACATCTTAGTTTAAATAGGCTAGCACATATTGACCAAATTCTCTTTGGGTGAAAGTGTTCCGATTATATGCAAAGGCAACCCTCTTACAAAATTATTTTTCAATTGAAAACATTGAAATTATCATTTTTCAATTTCTTGTGGGTTATTTTCTTCTGTCTTTGCATATTTTGAATTATTTGTATTAGTTTGTTTGTTTTCTCAGACATCTGATTTCTTTTAATAAGTGTATCCATGCAAATGTTACATTAAAAAAAATAAAAAAGAGGACATATCTTACTCTAGGACAGAGACCACATTGGGGGAAACTTCAAATTATTGCTGCATGTCTGAGGCACAAGCAGCAAACAAAAAATTAAACATTTTCTATTGCAAAATATTGGCATTCTTCTGCACGCTTTCTGATATGTTTCCATCACATTGCACACTTCCTTGGTGAACCACAAAGCAGGTGCTGGAGATCACATCTTAGAACCTTCTAGAGCTCCTAGAACCAAAGTTTTTAAGAAGCAGAAGTGGAAGCAGCAGTGGAAGACTTGGTCAGGTGAGAGCATCCCATATCCAGCCCCCTCTCATGCCATCAGCTGAGGGCAGCACTGCTGAGGGCCTTTACAGAAGGAAAAATTATGTCTATTAATGCTTAAAATCAAACCTGAGACATCCTAAGATCTGTCTGAAGTCAAGCATCTCTTGGGAGCTGAGCAGAAGCGTTTTCTGAGATAAGCAAGAGTGCCAGGAGCTGGGACCTCTCCTCCGGCTCACTGGGGTGTCTGTCTGCCTTCATAGGACACCCAAGCCACTGGGCTCAACACCCTGGAGCCCAGATATCCAGTCCAGGGAAAGCTTAATGTAGATATTGCCATAGAATGTCTTTTCTTTCTTCGGTAGTGGTGATTCCAAGCTTCCACCCACAGCCTGCTTTAATGACAGTACTGTGGAGGACAGTGACGCCCACAGTTTGGTACTGAGTCTGTTGTCAGCTCTCAAAGTTTCTCAGAGAGTTTAGCTCAGCTATTTAGGGCTGATGAGATCATGCTGTTTAATAGACCAGAGACCACATCGGGATGATTTACCAGCACTTTGGAGAACCACAGTTTGAAAATCGTTGAGCACAGCTCATCCCAGGACTTGATTCTGGCAGGTAAGATTGGTCACTGGGATTGCTCCTGTGTAAGAGGTGCAAAAAGCCTTGACTAAAGCAGTATTTTCTGGATTTACTTCTGTGAGACTGTTATGACTTCCTTGATGCCTGCAGTAACGTATGGGAATGAGAGAACAAAACCTGCCATGATTACTACAGATCCTGTTTTTGGCATTGGTGCTTTCAGAAATTTACACTTCTTTTTCAGTACCTGCTCTCAGTTTCTCTGAAGATGTCTCTTTCTTACAAGCCTCTGCTGCGCTTTGTCTAATAATGAATGGAGCTGTGAATTCCCCACAAGAAGGGATCTATCCCTCCTTCTGGCATTGTATAAACACAACTATGGGAGTTACCGTGATACAGGTGATTTCTCACAGCTCACCAAGAGTGCTTGGTCATGCTGGGTGTTGAGAGAAGAGGATCTGGCTGGCCCACTTTCTTGCCAGCTGTCAGTGAGCCCCATGGATGTTTCTGCAGCAGGATCAGTGCAGGTACCTGTGCTCTTGCAGGTTTCCTTGCAGAGGTGTCAGGGCTGGGTGCACACAAAGCCACACAGCCGCTGTGTTTGCGTAATGCTGCTCAGTGCAGATCCCAGCCAGGGCTGGGATTTGTGGCTGGGCTTGGAGCCTGCAAAGCTAAAGACTCAGGATTTGGCCTGCATCTGTCTGTGTATTTATATAATGACAGAAAAAGCAAATTCCTTACAAGCAAATATGAGTCAAAACAAAAACACTGTGAAGGTCAGCTGAGCACAGCAGTGAGATGATGTTATCCCAGCCACACTTTCAACTCTTGAGCTGCCCGACCAGCCACAGGGACTCCTGGGCAAAAGTCCTGAGAAGATGCCAGCTGGGAAACCACCCACCGACACCCAGCTGGCTTCTCAAAACAACTGGAGCCTCAGTGTTTGACACTCTGCTCCAGGCACAGCTGCAGGGCATAGCCCAGCCACGGAGCAATACCAAGGGCTTCTGATCAAGTTTTCCAACAGAAATACTGCACATGGAAACACTGTTACAAATCCTAATTGGTAAGGATTTCCTTTTTTAAAATAAGATGAACAGCAACATACTTAAGGCCTTTTTATTTGTTTATTTATTTATTTTTAATCTAGCTGGCATAATATTAATCCAGCAAGTCAAACACTGGTTTAAGGTTTGGTTGGTTTTTTTAATAAATATATTGGTTAACATCTCGCTTTCAGCCAAGATACTATAAACAATTCACAGACACAGATCCAATCCAGAGTTAATTAAGGTTGATCAAAGCTTATGTGCAGCCCTCAACTCCTAGCGCTGAGGATAAAAGCAGAGGTCTTTGTTAAGGATGTGGTGTCCTTGGAAATATATATCCCTTCCTTATTTGTTTGGAATTAATTTAATTTCATTGTAACCTCATGTCTACAAACGTCCTTCCATTAAGTAATAACAACCTCTACACAATTCTTCTTGGAAAAGTTTTGAAACTATCTGGAGGCACTCACCATAAATGTGTATTTCATTTTTAGAGATGTAGTAATGTATTTATTGTAGTAATTTTGAGAAGTTACATTGCATTGTGATCACTTTTCTTGCAGGAAGGCTCCAGCTTTGACCAGTTCCATTGAGTTAGGCACTGTACTTGGATACAATCAATATCTGGAAAAGCTTCCAGGTTACATGAACGGGACAAGTATGAGGTCCTGTGCATGCTCTACTGACAGAGTGTAGAGGCATCAGAGCTGAACCTAGAATTAAAATCTAAAGTCTTGGCAATGGGGCTATATGCTCACCCCACCCCCTCCCACCCATTCTAGGGCAAATCCTCCATATGCACCAGCCACCTACACTGGTGTTTTTCAGGTGGATGAGAACCAAACCCAGCAAGGGGAGGAGAATTTAGCAAACAGCAGCTGTTGCAAATAATTTACAATTTGCATGCTACATATCTGGCATTCTGTTTAGAGAAAGCCAACTCTGTTAAAATCTGGACTTCTATTAATACCTTTGTTTCTTCAATGGAAGACAGAACAAGCAAGTTGGTTAATGCCTCCAGCATGCATAACTTTGTCCCTAAACTGGGTTGCCTCTGATGGATAGAGACTCAGTGCAGATGGCAGGGCACTTCAGAGTCCCAGACAAAATTTTTTAAGCTGTTTTTCTTCCTCACATCTGCAGGAAGCATTACCAGAAGTCAATATCCTCTGCATTACTGCCTAACAGGTCCTAAACCATGCTCATCTTTATGACCTTCAGACTGTTCTGGGGGTAGAACACTTTTGTTCCTGAAGGGCTGTGCACAGAGAATGAGCATTCTCTACTCAGGGGAATAGCTTTGCCTGTGAGAGCAGAATCTGGCATGGAAAGTCTCCATCCTGTTCCCCATCCTTCCACAGGACAAGCTCTCATGTGCAGTAGCCCACAAAAGAGCTCTTTGGTGTTACAAACAACTATGTACCAGATGTTTTACCCTGATAAAATGCATATCAGGTTCTGTTTATGCTTATGTTGCAGGACAACTTTTCATTAAGTTGGTGTGATACAAAATTAACAACTTTGGCCATATATAGTCCTCTCCCAGAAATGGAAAACGGAAAATCCTATATTCAGCCTTGCTCATTCCTTGTAAATGGGGTAGAAAACCTCTTCAAAGACAGCAAAATTGGTCCATCTTTTCTTTTATGCCCATATGCTAAATTACACAGATATTTAGCTTTTCTTTTCCTTCACTTTTCTTCATGTATTAATTTTGCCAATACAATTATTTCAGGACAAACTTTCCCTACTCTACAGCATAGGTAGTTCCTCACAGCACTTCCATAATGTGTAGAGGTAACTAAGTACTCTATTCCTACTATTAAGATTTTGCAATATGCTTCTGAATGCTTGATAAACATCCCCAGACTTATTCCAATCAGCACATGGGACACTGAAGGCCATCTCTAGCCCAAAGTAGAGTTTCCATTTCCAAATGGAATATGATTTTGAACCGGGAACCCAGAAGCAGAGGGATTTTAATTTCTATTGTTCTTAGCCTTTCATTGCTCTTCAATTAGTCTTACTGTCAAGTGGAAAAAAGATTGTAGTAAAGTATAAAGCAAAATGTCAAATTTTATTGCCTGCCAGGTTTTGTTATTGTAATGGGAGCTGAACAAATTGGTAATGGGGAGAAGCCTTGTACATATAGTTACTAGAGAGACCAAAGTATTGGTGAACTTTGTGTTCTGCCTAAAAAATCACTCTGGGCTATGTGGCTACTATTTTA
Source organism: Pycnonotus jocosus (assembly GCA_013400435.1). Classification (NCBI taxonomy): domain Eukaryota; kingdom Metazoa; phylum Chordata; class Aves; order Passeriformes; family Pycnonotidae; genus Pycnonotus; species Pycnonotus jocosus. The sequence continues at coordinate 81,823 of VWYP01033808.1, forward strand.
TGCTCCTGAATAGAAATAAAACTTTTTTTTTTTCCTTAACTGTTGAAGCAACAGAAGTATTCTCCTCTTCCATGGGAAAAAAGTTAGAATGATTCCATCACTTTGTTAACAGCAAATCCTAAGTATTTATAAATTGTAAATGTTTCCCTTGGGTTATATTTGAGAAAATAAACCAACTCTTTGGGTTTGGATGAGTTTGCACTTAGAAAAAGCGATTCAATTATCTACTGAAGATAAGTGAAAAATCGCTAGTGGAAACATGACACAACGAAATGTCATGTCAGGTTGCAAATTTAAAGTAGGAGAAAGTGCAATTTTTTCAGCAGATTTTTTTCCATCTAGATTTTTCACAAAAGATGGTTTTGTCTGACTTTAAGATTAATTTCTGGGGTTTTTTTTCTGTTATAAATTACTTATTATCTACTGGTCCTCTCTTCCCCATGATCTGTGAGAATAGCTGTATATACAAGTGAATTCTTCTGGTGTTTTAATTGGATGTGTCTCCAGCGTGATACTATAAGTTTCTCATTTAGCATCAGTGGTTTAACATCCTTTGGAGCAAAGTGAACCAATGACTTAATTAACTTCCACTTGGGCAATTATCTGCTCTGGGAACCTGCAGGAAGTATTATTCTATTTGAGGGTGACAAATGAACATACATGAGGTACCACACGCCACCCAGTGGGAGATCTGACAAGAAACATAATTTATTTCATTAGTGGTGCCAAAATGGGCTTTCAAGCTGAAAACCTAAATATGTAGTAGTGTCTTAGAAGAGGAAGCAGCATGGGCTTTGTCTGAAATAATTGATTGTGTACAGTTCAAAACATATATTTCCATGGGAAAGTTTAAGTTTTGTGTCAGTCTTCATCCATCATACTGTAGTTTGTTAGGTGTCAACCTAGAGTGGTGTATAAAACAAAGAGTGACAAATACTTTTGGATTTGGTGATACTTATCAATTACATTATGAAATATAGATTTAAAAGAAAACAACTAGCCTTGATTCAGAATTAATTTGGGGGTTTTAGAACATATTAATTATTGCTCTGAGTATTGTAGATTTCAAAACATGGCTACAGTCTCCAACATCCTTGGCTTTCTCCAGATTTATTGTAATTTATAGAGTAAAAGTTAGTGGCAGCCTCTAATTACCCACAGAACCAAAGTTTCCTGAATGAAAACTTGAGATCAAAGGGCATGAATAATAGCCTTAAAGGCATCTCCCCTTACACAGGCTACTCTTAGCCCCTCTGCTGTCCTTTGGTATAAATTAAGCACCTTAGGATGAATAAAACATGAAGCACAGAAGGTTTAGATTTCACAGAAGATGAATGGTTGGATTATTGATGGGAAAAGGAGCATGGGAAAGTATAAACCATGTAGATCTAAAAATTTTAAACTCTGTAAGCAATCACCTTTGCTTTAGTAATTTTTTTAAATTTATTTTTTCGTCGTTTAGTTCAAATCCTTTCTGTTGATAAGGCAGCTGGGTTGTTCTGTGTCACGGAGCTGCACTTTTAAGCAAGCTCAGAAGCCTTTCACAGTTCATTCTGTTGATTTCAGTGGGCATATGACCAGGCCATAAAACCACAAGAGCAATCACTGGTTGTTAAAAACCATACAAGCACTTACATTCAATTATAATGAAAAAGGTGCATACCTCTTGTGTCTCATGAAACTCAGACTTGAAGGCTGTTTGATTCCTCTTATATATAGCATGAATCCAGTTCCTTCCTGATGTAAAGTTCATTGCCTTTCACTAGTGTTACACATGCTGAATTTAATTCATTTCATATCCCATCATGGTATAAATGTGCATAACCGTAGGAATTAGGAAAATAGGATCAAAATCCTTTCTAATGTAGGTGTTTACTCATAGACAAAGATTTTCCAGGATGAATGTGTACATGAGGCAAAAGCTTGTGTGTTTGTTTTGAACTAAATTCTGTATTTGCTTTCTATGAAGAACATTTTATTTGAAGGAAAAAAAGAGTACAAAAAAATCAGTAAAAGTTTTGGGAAATGGTAAAATAAAATGTTTCTCCATGAGCTGTGAAAATGGCTGACTTTTCATCTTGGCCTTAATTTGTTAAGAACCAAAATATTAACTTTCTGAAATTTGGACATTTGAAAAGTTATTTATTTTGTGTTTACCTGTATTGAAAGCAATCAATGAAAGCAGTGAAATGCCCAAATTACCCTCCTTTGTAAACTAGAGAGATGTACATTATAATCATATCTCATTCAATCCTACAGCCCAGGTATCAGGGCAGCCAAGCAAACCCAGGAAAAGGGGGTTCACTTACTCCTTATACTTGATTAACATCCGGGCTTTGAGCAAAGCTCATCTGGTTTCCAGGAAGTTGAGTCAGGCTTTATCTCTCCTCTTAAGGCTGTTCCACTTTTTAGAATACAATTAAAAATTCATTGGACTGGGAAGGGAACCCAAGTGTCTCACATCCCCTGGGATGGGTCCAGCTACTGTCTCATACAGTCATTTTCACGCTCTCTTGCTGTCTCAATAAATATTGAAGTATTTTATGCAAATCGAAAGACCCTCCTGTATGAACACTGGAGAAAAAATGCATTCAAAGTCTACTGTAGATTGTAATGGTTGCAGCAGCCTTGGGGAAGAGGGGAGTCCTGCCTTTGGCCCTTGCTTTGAAACAGGAAAAAAGAGGTTTGAAGCTCTCCCTCCTCATGGAGGAGTGTACTTTTGGAAATTGAAACCAAAATGTGCACTGCAAGGATCTCATGCTACCTCTCTGGCTCTCCTGATTCCAAGTGCAGAAAAAAATACCATTTAGAAAACTGTAATGGTAAGGTTTGGGGTATGTTTTATTTTGTTTGGGGCATATTGGAATTTGGCATAAAATTTTTGTTCCATTCAGTTTAGTCTTAGAGTAACCTAAATAACGCTTCTTCATATTTATGTTTACTTTTCTTTTAAGAAAATAAACACAGAATCAACTAAAGAAATAGATCAAGAACATTTCCATGCTTTTTCTAAGCTTTTAAAATTATTTTTCTCAGGCCCATTTATTTGAAGGAAGAGCTATGAGTCAAAGTTTTTTTCGATTATAGCCAAAAAATTGGGGGTTTTTCCCCTGTGAAGTGCGACAGGAAAAAGTACCATTTTTCAAGTAGTTTTAATCTTATCTCTGAATAGGTGTAGTTATGCTTAAAATGTCAGGTTTCAGGAAAACTTTGAGCTCCCAAAGCTGATCCAAAGCCCTCTGAGTAGGTGACAGTCTTCCTGTTGACTTAAACTGTCTATAGAGGGGAAGCTGAGTTAAAACCTATGGATTGAGAATTTGTGCCTGTGTAATCTAGTTTATTAAGACAGAGGTTTACAGGAAGGAGAGATACCTCAAAGTTATCTTAATGTTGCAGCAATTTGATGAATTATGCTTTGAAGTAAGGATACTTTTATTTATCGTGTTTGGGTTTTTTTCTCCCTGCTGTATTATAGATATAACATATTGATGGTGAGGACACTGTAGAGGCCAATGAATTCCAATCAATGTGAATGCTTAGAAACCCTCAGCAGTCAAAGGGCTCTGGCAAACAAAACCATTTTATAATGCATCAGCACAGACTTCACATTGCCCTGAGGAATAGAAAGGGTAGTTAGTTTAGGCAATCATGAAAAAATAAATCTCAAGGAGCAAATATTCTCACTTACAACAGCCTTCTGACAATAAGGCCATTTCTGACGGGAAGGGAGTTCACAGGTCATTCTTATTAAGTGCTTGACTGATTTATTTTAGCACAACTCTCCCTTCTGCTGAAGCTCAGAGAACTGAGGTGTATTTTTTTCCTCCAGAAAAGCCTGCTAATGCTGTGCTGGGCTGCTGAGTGGAAAGGCTGAGTACTGCTATCCCATCATATCAATTGCAGTATGCTTCCATCAATGCAGCCAAAATGCTCTGGAAGTGAGAATTCTCCAGCGTGAATCCACTCCCTTACTGACTCTTCCTAAACTCTAGGTTTTGCCAAGTGCCCTTTTAGGAACACTTAGGTGGTAGTTGTGCTTGTCCTTGCAAACTGGACAACCTTTTCTCTCTACCCACTGCACTTTCCTACAATATTTACTTAAGGAATAAGGAGCAGTCCAATTCTCCCTCTAGAAGATGGCATTTTTAAATCTGCTTTAGAGCATTTGTGATGTTTCTCAAAGCCAGATTGTACTGAATATTAAAAACATCATATAGGGTAATATTCCTCACTCATATTATAAACTATATCTTTTGGGACTCCAGCTTTGCTTTTAATTACATCATTACCCTAATTATCTTATTAACATCCATCTCTTTTTGGAAGAACAAAAAAAAAGTTTTTTTCTTTGCCCCTGCAGCAGGCTCATGATCAAATATTCGTAAACTATTATACTAATCATAACCATTGCACTGTTAGCTTCCCCTTTGCCCATCTGTTTGCCCATATCCACTTGTTTCCTGCCACAGCCTCAGACTGTCAGCTCTCTGAGGCAGGGTCTCACAGAGCTTTGCACAGGGCTTGTTTCTGACTGGGGTGTGTGGGCGGTAGAACTGCTACAGCGATAAATTTGTTTTCCAGATTATCAGTAACATAATTGCATTATATTAAGTTGTAATATTTTTGCCAATGCATTTTCTTACCTTATAATCTCGGGGTACTGTGTAGCATCTCCAAAAAAAATTGGGAGAGGCAATTTATTTATTAATTAAACAGATTGATAAATAGTAACTGAAGCAGTTTGGGTACAATAAAGGCAAATGTTCTGTCCTTTATTGATGGACAATCATGAGTTCAACACACTTTGCAGAAATGAGATAGGAAACAATGAAAAGAGAATTTGATTATGTGTTGTCACTCCAATTCATTCTTCTCACTTCTCACAATGAGTTTAGGCCCTTCATCTACTCATGTCATCCACACAACACTTCTACCGTTGCTGTTTATCACCTCCTTCTTTTACTCCTGCTTTGCAAATGGGAAATTTTTGCAATATTGCTTCAGAGGAAATTATAGATCAGACTAGACAGTCACACTTTTTTTCTTTCATTTATAGCAAGAAGAAATATGAAATTGAAATTATTTGCCATGCTCATCAAAGAGAGCATTGGGCTGAGAACACAGGATGCTGGTTGCAGTAGTAAAGGAGTACAAGCTGAAAATATGATACAGCTGTGCAGATAGCTTTGTGATTATTTTGAAAAGCTGGCTATCTGCCCCATCTGACAGTCTGTGAACATGGCAAATAATTTAACATTCATGCTGCTCCTGTTTTGGCATTATATATGTGAATCATGTGGTCACCACTTTCCAAATTGGTAGTCGATCAGAAAGGAGTTAATGACTAAAGTTTAGGTCATGACTTGTTCCATTGTTCCATAATAAAAAACATTGTAAAATGAAATATCAAGGCATAAAGGACATTTGTGTCCTGACTCATAGGTCATGGAGAGATTTTATTTTAGTACATCTTAAGGAGTTATTTCTAACTTCAGAAGTTTCCTGAAGGGTTGATCAACTGTTGAATGCCAGAATGGTCCATGGATTCCTTTTTGACTCCATGGGTTTCTACACCCCCAAACAACCATTCATTTACTATCACTGCTATGAGCTGAAGGAGAATATGCAAAGTCTTATTTCATCTACACTTCAAAAGTCTATGGACAATTTGCAATTAGATTTTCTCAAATTTAAAAATGAAAAAACCAAAAAACCAAAACAAAAACAAAAAACCCCACAACCTCATAATTATTTGCCTGAAGTTTGGGTTTGAGGTTTTTTGTGTAGCTGAACTATGTGAGAAGGGAAACCTTCCTTAAGTTACACAGTAAAAGGATGGGTTTTATCCTAATGGCTTTACCCTGTTTGCTCCAGCAAGGAGGTGAAGGCTTTTTGTTACACTTACATTGTTTGTGTTAAGCAAGTTTGAGTGTGAAAATCCCCCTGTGGAGTAGCACTCTTGATCCCAAGTCCACCTGGGCACTGTGCTTATGTGCATGTCACTTTGGAGCAAAGCTGATAACAGAATTAGATGACGTGTTGGGTTATTCACAACATAGCAGTGAGCCAAATCACCTCACCAGTTCTTCCTCTAGGATTCAACATTTTCTCTGAGCACATAGGTGACCCCCAAATAGCTGTCTTGAGATGAGTTTCTCTCTATCAGCATCAAAATTTTTCCATCTTAGAAATCATGAGTGTCTGCTTATCTGAATTTTAGCTTTTCTTTATTATGGCTGAACTAGCACAAGTAAAAGCAGGGGTTTGTGTGAAGACAGAGCTAAAGTTAGACTTAATGCCAAGTAAACTTGGAGTTTTCGGGGCAGGAAAAGCACAAAAGAAGAGTGAATACTGATCCAGCTATGGGAGACATGGCCTGTACCTCTGTGATTTGCAATTAGATATGTCATAAGAGCGTGAGAGAATATCACATTTACAAAGAGGGGCAGGAATAGGTTATCTCAATACCCATTAGTGCAATATCGAATTTCTTTCCTTATCTGTCCTAGAAAGGAGCAAACACAATCCAGGTTCTTGAATGCAGAGAGAACAAGGAGGTAGAAAATAGTGTCACCAGCCTTCCTAGGCCCCATGGAAGAGCCACCCTGCATTTCAGACTAAATCTTGTGAGACTCTGTGCACCAGCCTCTTCAAAAGGCGCTGCAGAAATTCAAATACTGTCTTATCACTACCCAAAATCTTGCCTGCTTTTTTTTTGTCACACAAGGTTCCTAGTTTGCTTGCTGTTTGTGCAGAACACATGGATACACCTGCCAGACATTTCACATCAAAGGCATTGTAGTGCTTATGTTCCAAAGCAAATATACAACTGATAGCAAAACACAGCAATCAAAAGCAGACAGTTCTTCAAGTTGATGTCATGCAAGAAACATGAATTTGTATGAACTACGCTGATTTTATTTTTGTCTTCTATTGCTATACAAGAATATTCTTTTGATGATAATTTGAGCAAAGAAGAAGTCTGTTGAAACTTCTGTAGTTGGAATGGCAGTTTTGGCTTGTGGGGTTGTTTGCTTGTTTGTTTTTGTTACTGGTGGCAACTGGAAATGTTCATGTTACCCAAAGTGACAGGAAAAATTGTCAGCATTGCAGCAGTACCCATTGCCCCCCTCCATGAAGGGAAACACTCTCCTTATCCATCTGTGGAAATTCAGCTTTGATTGAAGATTTGAAAATTCAGTTGCTTAGGATTAATAATGTGCTGAGGATTGCATGAGAGGCTTGGAATCCTTGACTCATCCACCTGATACACCCAATCTGCTTTACCTCTTTCTAAATAGAAATTTACCTGTCATATCTAGGATTAAAAGAACTCTTGGGCCATACATTAAAGATTAGAAAGATTTTAACATAAATGGAAACAGTCTAAAATTTAAGGGATAACTTTTCCTTCCTGCTGTAGCAAATTCTATGTCTGATTGGATGGTTAATAAAAGGAAATATGGATTTACAGCTTAGAAATTGAACAATTCTTTGAAGTTGTCTTTACATGAGGATTATTTTTTAATTCAGTAGTTAGTTCTGTCAACATTTCCCTTCCAAAATATCATATTAGTGTGAAAATAGCAAGGAAAAAGGCACAATAAAGCAAAGGGTTTATGACTGTAAAATTAATCTCCATAGAAATATGGAATTCCCAGCTGAAATGAGTAAGAAATCAATAAAAGTACTGAAGTGATAAAACACAATTGTCAGGGCAGGAGGTCTTAAAGTGCTGTTTAGTCACTGTAGTGGGATTTTTTTTTTTTGTCTGCACACAGCAGTCAGATGAATAAGGTTCTACACTATAGATGAAATTCAATTCTTCTCATCTTCAGTATACTGGTTGGTATATTGTTATCATATATACACACATTAAACTGTAACCAGGTCATCTTCAAACAGAGTTTTGAAATTCTGGTTATACATCAGGAGAATGAGGATGACATGGTTTAACTGCAGCCAGCAACTAAGTACCATGCAGCTGCTTGCATGGTAATAGTAAAAAAACCCCAAACCAAACAAAAAAAAAAAAAAACCCAAACCAACAAAACCCAACAAAAACAGCAAGTGGAAAAAGAGAAAGAAAGAAAACCCAGGGCGAGTGCTGCACAATACAATTTCTCACCATGCACTGCCCAGCCTGTCCCCAACAGCTCCTGGCCAACTCCCCCCAGTTTCTGTACTGGGCATGACCCTCCATGGTGTGGAACATCCCTTTGGTCAGCTCAGGTCAGCTGTCCTGGCCGTGCTTCCCCCTCAGATTTTTGTGCACCTGCTCACTGGCAGAGCCTGGGAAACTGCAAAGTCCTGAATTTAGACTAAGAATTACTTAGCAACGACTAAAACATGAGTGTGTTTTCAACATTTATTCTCATACGGAATCCAAACCACAGCACTGTACCAGCTACTAAGAAGAAAATTAACTCTATCCCAGCTTTGTCACGTATGAAACCAAGACTAGGCAGAATTTTCTATTAATGATCTAAGGAAGCGAAGATAAGAGAGTATCAGTGGTACTTCACAGCAGGATAAAAGCTCCAGTAATGTGAACTGCAGAAGCTACAACTTGAGCAAGTACTTTTGCTGTGTTTACAAAACAGCTGAGATGATGATGATGGTGGAAGAAGCATACTAGCATATTTTAGATTCTTAGACTAAATGCCATTTGTTTTAAAGTTAGATGTAGCTTGATATGACAGTGAATGAAAAGCCTGAAAACAATTTATGAACCAACTATAGCTATTCTGAGAAAGAGGTGTTTCTTTATGAAATTAGTGGCTTTAAGATTCATTCTCAGGAATATCAGAGGCAAGAGCCTGTCTAATCTTCACTACCAGTAATACTCATCCATGGGATTTAAAGAAGCAGAAACTGATTCATCCTGCACCAAGCACTTTATCCTGGTGATGCTAATGCTACAGAAAGACAACTGGGAAAACAAATTATAGAGAGTTTGCTAGGGAAGTCAGAGTAACATTTTTCAAATGTTTTCAGAAGGAGTACTAAATATTTCTAAAGTTATCAAGGGTATAGAGAAATTTTTTTAGATAAGATTAAATGGGTTGTCTGGGAGACACTTAGATATTTTTATTTTTGTGTTGCCCTGGTTCCTTTGTTGCTGATCTTTTAACCATGAACCATAAGTCTGTTAATCTACTGTTTCATGCTTTTCTTAAAACTCACTCTCAGATGGAAAAGAGATGAGAAATTATATTGCCATACCTCTTTTGTAACTTTGTTACTGCTGTATTCCTTCAAAATTGCCCAGAGTTCAGATATTTGAGTAAACTGTACATTATTTAGCTCCTGATGTTTTGAACTGAACAGTACTACTTGTATCAGACACCATGTAAATTTAGCACTAGCTCAACACACACGTGAAAAGACTGAAAACACAGAATCTCATTTCTTCTTTTCCCAGCAAAACATTAAAAACATCAAAAATCATCATTAAAATAATTCAGAATTTCAAATATGTATGACCTCTTTTTATTTATATTTTATTCATTGATTGTAAATGATCTGAAGTGACCAGCAGCCTTTGACATGCTGTCCCAGAAAACTTCCCATTGGGACCATCAGTCCCATTTATTTTTGGTTATGCCATGCCCACAGGTTTCACTGTGTCAATTTTCTCCAACTCTTACTCAAGTGACACTTCCTTAAGGAAAATGACCTTTTCAAACATCTCCCCAAGAATTGTAAAGACATTAACCTTTCTCTAAAGTTTGTGTCAGATTGGTTGTACAGTTTCACCCAAAGTATGCCACTGGTCACTGTCTAAGTCTCACAACATATTCTCATTTCATTTTAATAAAACAGTCATTTCTCTTGGTGCCACAGGTCAAAGTAAGTTTGTATTTTTTCCTGTCTCTACTTTCAGTGTTGAGTCTGACAGCCTATTAATGTCTTCTATTCCCTCTAGAACAAATTACACCTCACGGCAGACTCATCATAGCACCCCACAAGTTAGTCATGCTTGTTAGGAGCATGACTCCGCAGGTTTTTTATTAGTTTCGGGGGGTTTGGGGTTTCAGTTTGGATTTTTGGGTGTTGTTGGTTTTTGGGGTTTTTTTTGGCACCATTTTCTTGCTTACCTGTAACATTATGGATAACATCAATTACGGGTTGCATTCTATACCTGTAATGAAACTGCTTAAAAAAACATTAACTAAATTCTGGGAGAATTTACTATGCAACAGGTTTCTATTAAATGTTGAGCTGGTTTAGCAAAAAATTACTTAGTACATGTGGCTACATGTTCAGCTGCAGTATTTTCTGTGAAAGTCATCTCTTGAGAGTCAGAATTTTACTCTAACACAAATATATTTATCCTTGCCAACTTAAGCAATATCATCTCTGTGTGTTTTCCTTCAAGGTGCTGATTTTCCTTTATCATTAGCAGGAATTTATCACTCATTCACTTAGTTTTGGCTCATGTGATAACCCCTACCAATGTTCTTTACTTCACCGTTCACTTTGAGTTGTTATAAAATATTTTCGCCTGTCCTCTAAGGTGTTTTTGGACCATTCCATGAGTTTTATGTATCCTTTTGTATATATATATTCCTGTAACACTCTAGAAACTGAGAGGTTCTTTCCTTTAACCAAAAGCCCATCTAGAACTGAATAGTGTCCCTTGCAAGAGAGGGAGACTATTCCCTCCCTCCCTTCTTGGAAAGTTCTGATCCTACCATTCCATGCTGGTAACTTGGATGATTTCCCATAGTTCTATCTCAGATGTAGTTCTGGCAATTTCAGTCCTCATCTGTCCCCAGACCTGAGTTTGTTCATGTGTTGGCAACTCCATAACTTAATTATAGGTGTTGTTCTACTGCATGTTTGCCCTGACAGTGTAGTTATTAAAACTTTCCCCCCTTCCTACCAGTTTGACTACATAAATTTGTATGTGAAAAACTAATCATTTTCAGGTTCTTGAACACTGGAACAGTTTTCCAGATCCCCATCTGATAGCAATAAATAATGTCTGATCGATTTCATTTTAAAAGGGCATACAGAGTTAGAAAGAACGAGGTGAAGCTTCTTATTTCCATTGCTTAAGGTCAGTGCCTTCTTTTGAGCAGACTGAATCAGTTTTGGTTAGTGGTTACTGTGGTTAGTGTGATACATGAGCCATTGCTGATCATTTTCAATCACAGTACTGTAAGCAGACTGTGCCAGATCCCTTCTTAGAACTCCCATAAAAAATTAGATTTCTGCTTTCTGGCACAGTAGCTATGTATTACTGTGTCTTTTAATAAACTCACTAGTTTTAGAACCTCTTTAGCTTCTGCTTGGTAGTCATTAGATTTTCTTTGTACAGTTTAACTTAGTTAGGGACACTTACAAATTTCCTGGTATGATTTGGCATTGAGAAGAATTTGGAAAGCTTTATTTGTCATCAGGCCTTTTAGTGATGACTTCAGCTTTATTATAAACTGCATATATACCTAGTTATGTTAAGATCTAGTTGTTTTAAGATCTAGTTGTGTTAAGATATGTAATGTCTGATTATGAATATTCAGATTTGGGATACAATCCCTGTTTCTTTTCAAAATTCCAACAGCTCAGAGCTGTTAGTCATGGCTAAAGTTTTGTTTTGCTTTTCTAAAGCAAATATTACTTGGGCAGGCCCTAGTATTGTCTATAGTATGGATGTACAACTTGTGCTATATAAACCAGCTATGTACAGCCTAAAGAAATATATCACTTAGTTCCTGGCCTCTTTATATGTTTTCTCCTTTCCAGGATAAGCTGGTAGAAGTCTAATGTGAGACAGAAGGATTTCCCAGATGATGCACTGGTCCAGATCTTTACCTTCATCAAGAGTGTCTTAGGTCATTCTGTCATTTCATTTAATATGTGCATAATGAATGCAATTATTTTTTTTAGAAGTGTTCTGTAAATCCATTTTTGGTCAGGAAGGTCAGTTTTAATGAGGGTGCACAGTGCTGTGGTTCTGCATTTATGTAATAAATGTGATATTCCTGGGAAGAGTGTACAGTGTATCTGGAGAATGAGACAGCAAACCAAGGCCTCTCAGTGCTCATCTTTTAGGAGCAGGTGCTGCATCAGCTCAGTGGTGACAGGGACATAAATTCCAATATACCCAAGAAAACAGCAGGAGAAGCAGGCAAAGAACTCCATGAATGCCACCTTCTCAAAAAACCTTGGAGTTATTCTTGCAAGGGTGATAGGGGAATCACTCTGTTTTCACTAAAAACTTGATTTTTACTAACCCATGCCTCTTTAGGGAGGAAATATTTAGCCAAGCCTTTAGCAACCAAAATACATGAACTCTGTTATCAGTGTTGATTATTCTGCTAAAGTTTAAAAAGTAGATTTCCTTCCATGTTTGCATTGAAAAATCTCCCCTCATTTTAAAATTATAAAATTATCAACTTAAAAGTTTTGTGCTTTTGGTCTGATATACATGTTCTAATGATTTGTGAGTGTCACTGCGTAGGGCAGCAACATTTAATGTGAAGCCAATTTAAGAACTCTTCCTTCCTAAGTTTACCCACACCCAGATTTATTCAGCTATTGGAGCTGCACTGCTCATCATTATTCCAGATTTCTTTGGCTCCACTACTGCACATAATTCCTTTGTGTCATGGGATTTAGGATATAAGTAAATGCAATACACAGACTATTCAGGGCAGCTTCAGAAGCTCTGTGGTGGCTGGGAGGTGACCTCTACCTCTATCCTCAAAAATCAGAGGTGACTGAGAGGGCAGGGGGCAGGTTGGATATTGATGACACTATTTACCAAAACTTGGAATTTTTTTCTGGTTTTTGGTCTCCTTTTCAGGTATCAGCATTTCCTATTAAGCCTACTGCTCTTGCACATGGCAGGTGCATTATTTCTCCTGAGTGTAAATAGGATCAACCTTTTAATCGTGCTATATTTTAGATCCATATCTCAGAGCCGTCTCCCCATACAAATGAACAGAGTATCCATCTGTTTTTCAAAGTAAAACTATAAGACAGCTTTTACTCAAGCAATCAGATTTCCCAGATATACATTACTACTATTTTTCATTGCATTAAGGTGATACATAGAAATGCCACCTGACAGCAGTATTCTTTTTTTTGTTACATTTACATAGTTCACACAAATAGTTCACATGGCATTTTGCTCTGCTGATAAAAAGATGTTACAGAGAATATATCATATGCATTCTAAACAAAGGTAACTAAAAGCTGAAATTCATATGAAACTCTTCAAAAAATAGTGATTAAAATCTCATTAGTACGTAAAGAACTTTTTTTGTTGTGAAGCAGCCCAGGTTCCAAAGGGTGTTGGAAGCAGACAGAGATTTCTCTTTATTGTTGATTTTTTAAACTATCTGCCTCCCCAGAGCTGAAGGCTGTTTATCTCTGGTCAGTAGAAACACAGAGCAGAAACAGAGAAGCTGTGGTAGCAGTAGGAAGAGAGAACCTAGACATGATTCTCTTTTCTCCTGAACTGACTCTTTATGCTCCTGGGATATTGGCGAAACATTTTTACTTTTGAATAATAGGTGAAATGGAGTGTGTGAAATGTTCTTCTGAAAAACGAATTCAGTGAACCTAGGGTAGTTTTTGATAGGAAATTTATTACTCACTGGAGAATAACATCCTTTTACATACGTAGTAAGAAGCAGCAGAAATATAGATAGCAGTGCAAACACTAAATCTTGTCCCATTCACTAAGTGTGTTGTGGATGCATCACCTTCTGGTAACACAGCATAAGAAAGTGTTTAGGCTTGTGTAGTTTCTGTTTCTCCTTTGAAAATCAGTGTTATACAGGTTTTTTTGTTTGTTTGTTTGTTTTTTAATTGTAGTGTGAACTGTCGTAGAAAAAGCAGATTAAAATCCTTTAAATTATAAACTCCATCTGCCTTGGCCACACTCTTTAGCTGACTGATGATCTGTAACCCATACTATTGGCCGTTCTCAGTTGAAGTTTGTGTTACTTCTTTATCAGTACATTAACCTGTCCTGTTCCAGACACTGCTGATATTCTGCTTTACTTGTGTATAACAAAGGCTGCCTTCTGCAATGAGAGGTGTCCCAACATAAATTGCTGAATTTTAATTGCAGCATGTCCACTAACTCCCAACTGCTGTGAAGGAGGCAGAACCCTCCTTTTCCCTCTAACACAATTTTCTTGGTTCCTGAAATCAACTTTTATCTGATGCTAACTGTAGTAGCAAAAATTCCAAGTCGGAAGTGGATCACAGCCAACTCTTCCACTTTTGCACAAGATAAGTATGCCATTAACTATGTCTCCTAAAGTTATTTATCTCATGCAAGCAAATGGGTTCAAAGCCTTCCATTTACTGTTATATGATTGTAGATATCTACTGTCAGGTCTTCACTGGCTAAAGCTGGGCTCTTGACAGGGACAGAAGCAGAGTTTGCAGTCCAGTATGGCCCACAAATATAGAAGTTTTGCAGAATAATATGGCAGCTGGTAAAAGAAATATGCCCTCTTTCTCTCTTTTTACCCCTCATATACAAAGCACAGTGTCAGCAGCAGCCCTCTCCTTTACAGGTGTGTGTCCTGACATTGTGCTTTCTTCCATCAACTTGAGAGTTCTCAGAGACACAAGATGTACCAATGTATAGAATACTCACATTGGTTTGAGTTTATAGCATCTCATGGGAGAACTCCTTCATCTCTGTTTTTCCCATCACCTGTCTCTTTCAGATTTTTTCTCTTAGAGAATGTACATGATATAGTACAAATATCAGCTCAATGCCATTACAAACCACAACGTTCTCCAGAAAGAGCTTCAATTTCTTTTCCCACCACTTGGTCTCTGAACTCAGAAAGCTAGGTTTTGGGGGTTTTTATCAATTCCTTCCTGCATCATCTTCCCTTCTGCTTCTAATGAGATTTCCAACTAGACTCAGTGATGGGTAAATTGCTTCTGCACTGTGCTGCATTGACAGGAGTAAGGCTTCAGCAGTGAAGAGTTACTGTGCATGCAGGCAAAAGTAGTGGACCCAGAGGTGTTTTTTGCATTGGTGGCAGAGGTATGAGTTCACACATTTTTACCATGAACTAAGACAGGTTGTGTTCATACTCAGATGATCCATAACAACTCAGTCACACAGCACTGTACCTCAGCCCTACAGCCTAAGCCTCAAAACATGCAACCTGCTGAGTAGCCTTAAGATGTTCCATATGGCAGAAAAATCCCCTATATACAACTATCCATGTACTAAGCTACCTGTTCTGCTCTCCAGGCTGTTTCCATACACCCAGAGCTGTTCCTAGACAGGTAATATTAGTCCCATTAAAGCTTGATGTTCAAAGGAACTTCCTACACCCCACTTAGGGTGAAAAAATACTCCTGATGGCCTTGAAGGTAACTCCATGCCCTAAATCTTTCCATGTCTTGCTTTAACCTCAAATTAGCTTTGAATAGGCCTCTGGTGCTCTAGCTTGCATGAATAATAGAATTATAGAATGGTTTAGGTTGGGAGGGACTTAAAACCCCACCTAGTTCCAGCCCACCTGCTGTGGGCAGAGACCCCTTCCAGCAGGTTGCTCAAAGCACTATCCAACCTTACCTTGAAGGGATCTGAAAACTGCTGTGGGCAAGAAGTTTCAGTGCCTGACCACTGTCATTGTAAAGAATTTCTTTCTAATATCCAACCTAAATCTACTCTCTTTCAGTTTAAAGCCATTCCCCCTTGTCCTATCACCACACACCCTTGTGACAAGTCCCTCTCCAGTCCCTTGTAGCCCCTTTAGGCACCAGAAGGCTGCAATAATGTCTCCCTGGAGCCTTCATTTTTCCCAACTGAACAATCCAAATTTTTCCCAGTCTTTCCACATAGGAGAGGTGCTCCACCACCCTAATCATCTTTACGGCCTTCCTCTGAACCTGCTCTAACAAGTCTGTGTCCTTCTTGTGCTGAGGACCCCAGAGCTGGATGCAGCATTCCAGGTGGGAGTCACAAATCCTGTAAAAAGAAACTTATGAATGCAAAGGAAGGGTTTCCATAGAAAGCACCAAAATTCCATTGAGAAATATGTTCCTTGTAACTTCAGATATCGAAAAGAAGAACCTTCCTTATCTACCTGCCTACATACAGAGACCGCATAGGACAGAATTTTAAATGTCTTAATTCCCCAAATTTAAATCCACAATTAATGCTTTCCAGGAAGTTTCCAGAAATGGTAGCTAACTTTATTTGGCTCCAAATGTAACATTCTATGAAAAACAGTTTTCAGGACACTCACTATAAAATTCAGGATCTTTTAATTTGGTTCAGATGGAGGCACTCAGAATCAATACATACTTTTGAAGATGATGGTACATATTGCACAAGAGCAGATGTGTCAAGGGAACCTATGTAATACATTTCTTGACTGCCAGCAAGAGGATATTAATGATGTGATTGTCAGCAACTACATTGTTTTAATGTAGCTGCTCAGGGATTTTTACCTGTAACATGGTAGGTACAACCATTATAATGCTAAGCAAGAAAAATGCCTGAAATAACAATAATGGTTACAATAATAGTATCACTTTAGGTATTTTTATTCCAAATGTTAGAAAATGATAAGATCTTTTCTAGATCACACACACACACAAAAGATCTAGAATGTTTTACGACACAAATCAGTGCATGAGAAAATTGAGGTCAAATGTGTGAGGAAGAAATAGTGTGCACAGAAACTTGCAAACTATTTCCTAGTTTCCAGACTTGAAAGTGGCAGAGAAGAACATGTGGCAATTACAGAACCACTTTTATTGCTTTAAAACAACACAGTTTAATTGGTTTGATATAAACATTGGAGCATTTCTCAACTATGAGCAAAGCAGCGCACTCAATCATGTTACTTTTAATGGAAATAATCTTGGAAATAGATTGTGTAAGGAACATTTGTCATAATGGCTGGTCTAGCAAATCACGCAAGCACAACTAGATAAATAAGGTAATGTGTCCTGCCACTTGTAACTTAATCCTCCAGTGTATTTCATTAGAAGGATCTTAATTTTCATCTGAATGTCTCCGCCTTAATGAGAATGAGACTAGAGTTTGGCTGGAGCCCAGATCAATTTCATGCAATAACAACAGTAACCATCTCAAACTTCGCCTTTCCAGTAATTGAACTATATAATATGTTT
>VWYP01033808.1:99012-109856 GCA_013400435.1 Pycnonotus jocosus
ACACACAAAGTGAACAACTTAATCTCTATCCTAAACTATACTTTGAAAGTATCCTTTCTTTCAGGAGTCTTGAAAATATGATCAGTGAAGAAATACAGCTTTTGAAGCAGTGGCTGTTTCAGATACAAAATGTTGGAAGAGATTAGTGAAATAGCTTTTGCATTTTTCATGCTGATTCTACTGGAGATGTGCTGAAAGCCATAAAGATATGCTTCTTTCTCCAACTCATTTATTTCACATATAGAATAATTTGCGGTCAATAAATCTAGGATGGATTTGCATGGTAAGGCATTGGTGTGGCAAACAGAATGGATAATAATTTTATCCATAATGTGGTTGCGGTATTTTTATAATCAGTTTTGTAATGTGATATTACTGGAGAGTATCATCAAACAGTGTTCAATATGAAACAAAGTTTTCCAAAGCAACACATGCTCTGTACTAATTCATGTCATCAGAGATCCATCTTCTGCTCTGTGAGACACATCTTGTGTGCACACGGCTTTTATGGAGATGATAGCACAGAGAAATTTACTTTAACTGTTCTATAGCTGAGCACTCCACATGGATAATTTTACCATAGCAGGACATCTTACTGAGAACAAAATAATTCCTTCACAAGCCAGAGTTCTCCTGATTTTGCAAGATAAAACTTGTGGAAGGGCAGAAACTTCTGAGATCTTTAATGAGAAATAACAACTTAAAAATAACAACTGAAGAAGAAACTATTAACAAAGTATTAGTTTACTTCTTTCCTGTGCTCATTCGTATGTTTAGAGTCTTACAAAAAGCAGAGTATTTAAATTAAGGAAGTAATTTCCTTAGAAATATCTGTTATAGAAGAAAGCCTTGAAATCCAGTCCTTTAAACAAACCAGAATTTAGTATTTGTTAAAAATAATTTACAATTCAAATCTCATTATAATGGTCTACTTAAACACGAAACTTTGAGATTCTAGAAATCTTGGTCCTGCATCCAGCTGAGTTAGTCAGCAGGCTTAAGTTTAAGCAGAGTCTTCAATTTTCAAGTGCTATCAGGTGCATGAAAGGTAAGGTTTAGTTTTGCAGCATCTGACAATCAGCTTCCCTAGATACCTATTTTTCCCAGAGGGCCATCCTTGAAGTTTGAAGTGCACTAGAGAAGAAAACTTGGCTCTCCCTGATTCTGGATTGTGCTGTCTGTCCTACTCTTCACAAAATTTCAACATACATGGGCACAGATCCAGCAAACCATGTGCATAATTGTGCAAAACCATGAATAACTCCAGTTAAAGCTGCCAAAGATGGTAGGATGAACAGAGAAACCACTGAATTTCAGAGCAAAAATAAAGGATGAAACTGTATCCTCAAACATAAGACTGCAAACTTTAGAAGGGTACTCACTCAGCACTTGTCAAGAAAGATGTTGCTTTTCAAGTTATTCACATAAATCATTATGGTATCTGAAATTCATTGAACAATTCATGAGAAATATATTTGCATTTGATTTTCCTTTCCTTAAGCTTCTGTTTGTTGCAACTTTTAACTCCTGTGGGAGACTGGACTGAACTGTATATGTAATGTTTTCTTCTTCAACAAAATCATCAGACTTGTATCACCAAGCATTGGGCAGAAAGTGGAAATATTTTTAAAGGTCAAATCATAAAACTGTAAAGTCTGGAGGAATTTATCTCTAGGGAGTTATACCAAGTGTACCACTCCCTTGTAAAAAAACTTAATTGATGTCACTTGGTTGAAATTATTATCTCTTGAGACAAAATTTGATATGACGTTATGTAAGATATCAGAGTAAAAGGCATTTTTTGGATCAGATTTTAAGCCCAGCTTGTAGAATCACAATTGGTCATTGTAAAAATGATTATTATATCACAACCAGAGGATTATGATGTCAGGTGGGGAATAAGTGCAGAAGCAGATAAATTCTTAGGAAACAACAGTGATTCTGTTTTAAAACACTGTCTTCAGAAAAAAATGACCAGAAGAAAAGAAGTACGGGGAAATAAACTGCACAGAAGAGAGCTTGTTTCCAAATAAGATATTTCATAAGTTTTCCATAAGGTGACAGCTGCTTTTTCAAGCACCACATTCTGCTCTCCATTACATCAGCGTGAATCCAGAGGAATTGCATTTGAATTGTTTTGCTAGGGACTGACATCAGGGTAACTGACAGTAAAATCTGGCTCTAATACATTTTCTCAAAACTAGAACCCATTTATTCCCTTCAAAACAGAGAAGGGAGAATTACCACACATCACATGATGTCATATATTGTTCAACACTTTGGAAGAAAAATGGGAAGGAAGATTCATTAGAAGTATGGGGCGCCATTTTTTTCCTGCTGTCCTTCCAAATTTCACAATTTACTGTGAAAGCCCCTGTTGCTGAAGCACAAAATAGACCTTTTGGGGACAAGGTAGCTCTCCTAACAGTTAGGTCTGCCACCACAATAAAACTTTTAAGTACACTAATTCTAGGCTTAGGCACACTGTTCCCTGCTAGCCGCGTCACAGAAGTAGTTTCAAGGCTCTCTATAAGCAGCTAAAAGGGTGTGTTTAGAGCAAAACTGCCATTGGCAAACTCAAGTCTGACGTGGAACATTGCTGCAAATGGGTGAAGACTGAGTTTTTGCATGTATCACATTTTGCAGTTTCATGTAAAGTAATCTTCCCAGAGTGACAGTGTTTTCCTTAACTTTGTCCTGTGGTGGAGGGAGAGAGGAGCAGAGGGAGGTTTCAGTCACTAAAAGCAAATGACAAGTAGCTTCAGAACCTAAGAATTCACACACCAACCTGCTGCCTTCATTTGTATTCAACAGATGCCTCGATTTTTTCCCCCTCACTGCCTAGTCTGTGCTGATCAGCATAAACAATGGAATTTTTGTCTTTATGAACATATTTTTGTTCTGTTTCACTTGAAGGTAGAGACAAATGTTAAAAAAATAAGAAAGTAACCTTCATAGACACATATAAAATTTTAAAAATTGATAGGTAAAACTTTAAGAAAGAAAGAAGATATTTAAGAATTTGGCTGAGAGATTCATAACATGATATTATAAGATTTAAACAGAAAGAAAAAAAAAAAAGAAAAGCAAAAAAGAAAACCTGAGGGATTAATCTGTGAGATATTGTGAAGTGCCAGGGGAAACAAAAATGGCTAATTATGCTAATTATGTTCTACTACCAATATGGAGCACATATTGTCTTTATGTGTATATATATAGATACATAGCGTGCCTATGAGTCCAGCCTTTCTCCAGGACTATTTTGGTACAATATATCTTTTAATTAAACTACTTTGCATGCACAGAGAAGCTGGCTTATTACTATATTTTTTTTTTTCTTTCTAGTCTGATCACAAGTCACTAAGGTGTTGCTAAGTTGCTAATTCTGGTCCAGAATTAAGAATTTCAACTGTTGTGGGAAATATTTACTGGCAGTACCAGCATCTTTGTCTTTCCTTCTGCTCAGTTGCAGGGAACAGGAAGGCTCTGAGAAAGCAAAAAGATGTAGCACAGTGCCAGCAGGTCTCCATTATCATACAATCTCCAACAAGGTGTCAGGCTGGCTTGGTGCAGTGCTTCTCCCTGCATCTGGCCATATGTTCCCTTTCCTTTGCCACTTTTACACCTCTACCACTACTGTTAGTCCCCAGTCACAGGGTGAGATGCTCCAGGGAGTCCTGAGCAGCTTCACATCCTGCCTGGAGAGAAAAGAAGGAAGGAGGACTGCAACTGTTCAGACCTGGGTTTGACTACACTTTCTCCAAGACTAAGTACTGATGTAAAAATCCTCAGTGTAGAGTCAGAGATGTTTGTTTTACTACCTGATGCTCTTTGTAGTTATTCTCTCTGTGTGCACATACAATTGACACAGTACCAAAGTATTTCAAGTATTTCTAGAATTCCTGAGAAACAGAAACCAAGCTGGGTTTTCAGTTATTTTCCTAGAAAATTGCTCTAGTGGAATATTTATGTGCATGTGTCCAACCTACATGTGGATTTCCACAAACATGATTTATGTGACTGACTGGTTCAGCTCCATCCTAACTTTGTTTTGAATTTCAACACTTCAGGAGAGAGGAGGAATCTTTCTTTCCAATGTCTATATTTACCTACCTAAAATATCATGATTTCTGATGTCAGAAAATCAAATAGAAAAATAATGCAGTGTAAAGATTTTCTGAAATAGTTACAAATGCAATCTAGAGGAGGGATAAAGTTCCCCCCCACCCGCTGAAATCCCTATTCACTTGGGATTCAGAGATGGAAAGAGAGAGTTAGTTAATGCTTTCTTAGAGCTTGTTTTTCTTTGAATTCCCCTCTCTCCTCTTCTAGCACACATTTGTACATGTTGCTGACTCTAAAAGCATTCCCAGAGGTCAAATTATTGAAAGCTCAACCAAGTTTTCCTAAGCTATCACAGTTTACTTACCATTCCCAGTTTCCACAGGCTATCTGAGCAGTGATCAAATACCAATCAGTTTTGGAATCAGCAGTCATAAAATTACTCTTTAGCCCCTATGTTTGTGTGATATTGTTTGATCTTCCAAAGACAATTTGCACCCACATGCTCTGTTCAACAGAATCTGGCTTGCAATTTATCTATTGAAAAAAGCATCCCCATAAAAAGTTTTCCAGTCTAGAAAGTCAAATAGGGAATATATATGAAGATGACAGTTGGCGGAATATATATGAAAATGACCCAACATTTCTGTTGGGTTTGAATCTTCGTCATATACTCATGAACCACTAAGAACAAAAAGAAAAAAACAAAAATAGAAGAAAGGTCCAGAAAAGAATAATGATCATAGCAAATCCTGCACACACTTTCAGTTTGTGGTTTGCTGCAATTTACCTGGACCGCTTAAATGCATGTGATGAATGGGTGGCACAAAAGATAGTGTGGTGTCTTTCAAGCCTTTGACAGTTGGCACTAAATGTTACTAAGCAAAATTATGTAGGGCCAAAAGGTTGGCCATGATGGATCCCAGATACAATAGAACTGGGGATTTTCTGTATACGGAGTGATAAGGAGGGACCTTTAGGGTTGACAGGAATGACTTGCATACTGTGACAAATGAAGAGGTAAGGATGTGGCTGTTGATATAGCACGGGAGAAATGCAGGATCAATTCCTTGTCCCATTAATGTCTTAACGTGCGGCCTTGAGGAAATCCCTTGGGATCAGACCTTGAAAGGTATACAGGGGCCTAAAGACGCAAATCAGAACATAAGATGACTTTCATAGACAAGTAGAAAATCCTGACCTGATCTGTTTCTTATTTTTCTGATCACAGTGGTTTGTTGGTTTTTTTGCAGGAAAATATTTTATGTATCGTCAGCCGTTCCAATTTGGAAAGAAAGTGGGTGATAAAAGCCAAAATTGGATTTGAAGGCCAAAGTAGCTGAATGTGTAATGCATTTGTGTGTAATACACCTTGCAAGTTGTCTCTACAGCCAGTAGTGCAGAAAAAGACAGAACTGGTTTATAATTTATCTTTTCAGAGATCCACCAACCATTAAATCTGTTGGGCAGAGGAGCAAGTGATTCTACAGCTGGTCATTTGGGAAGAGACCTTCCAGCTTAATTAGACTTCCCCCAGCAAGCTGCTTTTTCTTTGGTTTTCCCTTTCCCTTTTCCCTTCCTCTTGATTTTTCTTGAATTGGCTTTTTTCTGAAGAATTAGAACATCAAATATTTCTTTGCATTTCCCTCATCTCCTGTAAAAAAAACATATGTCCAGTATTTCCTCAGCGAAGGCCCAACAGCCAATAAACATAAGCAATTAGAGGGGCTGAAGTCTCTGTGCTTGGAAGTTAAAAGACTTGGAAGTTTTGTTCAATTTGCATGAGTACCCTGGAGTTCATCCACTGAAAACAGAAGCTACTGACCCATACCAGGAATTGGGGAAAATAAACTTTTTGTAACTCTTATTAAAGTCACATGCCTGGCACTGAGCTTTTAAGGTGAGTTTCTTACCATGGCTCTGGGTATCACAGGTGCTGTACATCTGTGTCTGAGATGAACATCAGGCAACCGAGGCCAAGGGAATAGAAAAGACTTGTTTAGGTTTGAAGAGCAATCTGAAAATGTTGCTGTTCAGACAGGCATGTAACCTGTCTACAGAACAGGATGCAAAGAAAATTTTTGAAGAATTTAATGAGGTGTTTAATAGACCTGAATGCATTGTGAATAAAACACATCATACTGATACAGATCCCATTATGCTGCCAAAAGTACTAGCATCACTCAGAGTACAGTCTCATTAGTCATGAGAAATGAAGGAAAAGTTGATTGTGACAAGATGGTAAGATGCAGTGTTATTGAGAGAATGCAGACACTGACCTGTGTGGTTAGCAACCCAATCACATTCAATAATAAGAAATGTTACAGATTTATGTAGATTCAGGAGATTTGAATAAGGCTACCAAATGCAACGTAGCCCAAGGGAGAGCTGGGAAAAGACATGTCTAGACTTCCAAAAGCAAAAATATTTCCAGATTTAAATGCAAGCCTGTGATTTTGGCAACTCCAGTTTGACAAAATTTTAAACTCTACACCTGCACATCTCTTTTCGCTGATGCATTTTAAAATAACTTTGCTCTGTGATTGCTTCAGAACTCAAAAAGTGCCACTCAACTGAATTTTAAATCCCCTAAAAAACAAGTGTAAACAGATACTTAAAACTGCTCGAACTAATGTGATAATCATCAACAGTGTAAAAATAATAGCTGATATCCAGTTCAGCAGGTCTGGCTATAAGAAGCATTTTTCTTCCCTGTATAGGCCTTTTATAGGTTTCCTTCTTTTTGGTTTGTTTTTTTTGTTGGTTTTTTGTTTTTGTTTTTGTTTTCTTTTCTTCCATGAGTAAAAGAGAACAACTGTGACAGCAATCAGCTTTACGTCAGATAGATTCCAGGTTTAGATTCCTCTCTTACACAGGCAAAGGACTTGAACTTCAGAGGTAGAGCTTCATGACATGTTTCCTTCAGGAGAATGGCCAGCATCTGAAGTTATTCTGCATTGTTACTTTTCCCTAGTGCCACTTGATGATTCTTTTTACTCCATTAGCAAGCGCACGAACTGCAACTGTGTGAAAAACAGCCCCTTTCATATGCCCCAAAGGGTTATTTTTAAACATTCTTTTTCACCATGTTTCTAATATGTTCCCACAATAAGTTTGTAGCATCCCACATGAGAGAGTAGCAGTGGCAGTGACATAAGGCTGGTATGTGGTAGATGATGTCTGGATATTCTTACAGGAGATTTGCTTCTGAAGTCATTAGGTTGTGACACCGCATTCTGGGTCTCTCACACATCACATGAAAAATGTACTTAAAATTGTTTTCTAGAGTAAGCCTCCTTCTGGACCAATAATGATGCAGTTATTTGAAAGCACTTTCAGAGTATCATTATATACACAACTGGAGAATTTCAAAGGGACCCTTTGCAGAACTGTAAACATTCTGCTTATCACGCAATTCACCTGCTATAGACAAAAATAGCAGGGAGTTAAGATTCCACATTTCCTGCATGAGTGTGCTCTCTAAGGAGGTTTTCAGCAATCAGATGCAGAATGAAAAATTTGGGTTTTTTTCTCTGATTTTAGCCAGAAACTGCACACTTGACCCAAGAAATCTTTGTCTCAGAGATTACTGGATTAGTACCAAGTGTCAAAACCGGATTCTGGTAATTCCTGCGTAGCTTTCAGAAGGACTTGATCACATCCATATAAACAAGTAATGACTCATCCAAAACACAGGAAACAATCCTGAAAACAGAAGTACATTTCTAAAGCACACTAACGACTTTCTTAGAGCAGTTAAGCTTTCAAGAGCTTCTAAGCATAAAAATCACAGCAAGCATCAAGATTTGAAGTAATCATGAATCAAGTAATACAATTTCTTAGTAATGAGAAGCAGCAAACGATGCCAACTTGTAAGCGATTGTTAGAATAATTCTGCATGGATGGTCAGCAGTGAAAGCCCAGAACCATCCAAGCACAACTTTTTGTGAGATCTATCAATGTGAAGTTGCTGCACATATTGGAAGGTGGCATAAAAAAACCCTCCAAACCATAATGCAACACAGCATGAGAGCAGAAATGTTAAACAGAGCCCACAAGGGCCTATCTGGGGTTTGAAACATAAAACACTATATAGAATGTCTTATAAATACCATTACAGAAAATAAAATCTGCAACAAATATGGGGAAAGATGCAGAAGAATTGTTAGTCCTTTTGAACTTGCTTCCCAATAATGGAAAAATTCATTAAGCTAACAACTGTGTTCTTCATTTCTTCAGGCTGTAAGGGTATTATCTGAAGAACTGAGGAAGTTTGGATATTACTTTTTTGCCTCTCTCTAAATTCAGCAGCTAGATCTCTTTCAAAAGACCAAAGGAAAAAAAAGGTGAATAGATTGTTATTTGAAAGTGAGTTGTTGCCCACCCTAAATTTTCAGAGTTGACGTTTCTGGCACTGGCTGTAAGAGCATTGGCCAAATCATTCCTTCCAAGCAGAGCCCAGTTTTGCCTTGGCAGAAGCACCATATGGCAATGGGTGCCTTTGAGATATAAAGCCTCTTCAAGCACCACTGAAGTGCTGCCATTGCCCCTCTCCTTATAAGGGGGTGTAGCATATGCTCTTCTGACTAGCTGATTAGCACTACTTAGAGCTAAATAGCAGAAGGATCAGGTTTTACTCTTTTCTATGCCTTTGGACTGTCATATCCCACAGAGGAAGGCAAAAAGTGAGTGGTGTCTCACATGCAGGATAAAAAAGTCTCCCTCATCGCTCCTTAAACAATGCTGTGTTATATTTCTCAGATGCAATCTTGAATAAGTCAGTATTCAATGTATCTAAAAATATATATTAAAAAATATATATTGATTGGAGATGTGGCTTGTTTATTTGATTGATGTAAAATAGTCTACAGTGTTACGCTTTCATTCTACATGAGAAAGATAGGTTTTTAGCTTTGTGCTATCTTCTTATAAGACAAAAAAAGAAGTAGCTGTGCCTTCTTTATGCAACTAGAAGTAAATTGAGTGTAACAACACCATTGTAAAATGATGTGCTTTATAAAGTCCTGAATATGGTGCATCTTTTGTGTTTTGTTTCTAATTGTTTGCTCAATACAAAAGGATAATTCATTAGGCCAATTCTCCAAATAATCTCAAAGTGACATGAATTCCTTTGCAGAGTGAATGTCTGAAGCAAGTAATCCATGGAAAACAGACAGGCGTCTCTTGTCATTTTGGAGCTCTAATCCACTGCCTGGAGCATGAAAATGCTCAGGATAACAAGTGTGGGAATGACCAAAATCAACATTATTTTTTTTATTTTCTTTTCTTAACAATGCTGCTGATCAATAGAATTGCTGAATCTGGCAGATACAATGCCACAGGATTAATGAATTAAGCTCAGGAAGCAGAAGAATTTGTTAAAAAGGAGAGGGAAAAAGCCCCTTCTTTTCCACTGGTGTGTGAATATCAAGCAATGAAAGCAGCAATGACAGAATTTAGCCCTTGTTTTACCATAGTACCAAGCCTTGTTCTGCACGAGTCTTTACATTTTAATTAGAACCATACTGACACCCGCTTTTTCAACTATGAACTTCACTTCTAAATTGAAAACTATTTCCTGAATGCTAGTTTAGTTTAGTAGCTAGGTCTGAAAACAGAAGAGATATTCTGTGTTTGTGTAATTCAGCGTGCAGTGTGGTCACCATCAGAGGGACTAGATAACTGGTTTTTAAACCACAGTAAATAGTGGTAAAAGGAAGGAAAAGACTCCCTGAAATGCCATAGACTCTGTCATCATAAAGCACTCTCATGTTCTGGAAAACCATAGAATGAAATACAGAGGGGTCATCACACTTCTCTGACAATGTGAGTGGTTTACAAAGGTCGATTGCCAGTGCTTCTGTCAATACTGCATTAGGAGTGTAACACAGGGTACATATCTGTGTAAAACATTACATTCCAAAATACACATTACATTGATATTCAGCACAGCATGGAGATTTTGATAAACCATCACTCACCAGAAGGGGTTTATTCAGATATGTGGGAGGGGAGAGCCTGAATTTGCTTATGTTTGTATTTACACCTTCTTAAAGACCTCTGGGGATTTTGTGTGTCCTTTTGTTTAAACAAACAAACAAACAAAAAAAATCTTTATCTAGCTTCATTGAACAAAAGTATATTACAATAAACACACAGTCCTAGAAATCGGAAGGTTTGGAACATTTTCAACTTATAAGAACGCTTCAGAGAATACTCGTGTGTAATTTATGAGCCCCTACAGACCTGTCCATGTCTTGAACTGATTGTTGAAGTGGGCTTTACTAGGAATTTCTTTTCCTGAATTGGAGTAGTGCTGGAGGTGGGGAAGGAGGGAGGGTTAGAGCAACCTTCCCTAACAAGGCTTTAAAAGCTTCAGTGGTAAAGTTATGTTGATGTGAGATTTGTTACTTGTTTTTAACTGGGAACAACCCAAAGAGGATTACGCTATGGGCAAGAGCTGTTATTTATGTGGGTGGCAACATCGTGGGCTGTGTTGTGCTGTTGTTTTTAAAGTGGGACGTGCATCTTTTGATTAGAACTGTAAGATGGTTTGAAAAAAAAGAAAAAAAAAAAAAAAACAACTAAAAAATCCCAAACCCCAACAACCAACCAAACTAACCCCAACAAACCCAAACCGAGCAAAACCAAACCCAACAACCTGGACAATGACATGAAACAGCTGGTGAAATGTCTAGCTCCGTGCCTTCCCCAAGCGCGGCGGAGCGGAGGTTTCTGTTCTCTCATCTCTGCCGCGATGTGCTTCTTTTCTTTTTTTTTTT
>VWYP01033808.1:110059-211097 GCA_013400435.1 Pycnonotus jocosus
GGGGCGCGGCGGGCGCGGAGCGGAGCCCACCCCCATCACCTGTTACCTCCGCTCCCCAGGTTGCCTGAAGTTCCCCGGCGGCGCCCGGCAGGACGGAGAGCGCCACGGCTGCGGCTGGCGGGGACCCTACAGTGGCTGCTGCAGCATGGGCTGGCTCAGGGGGATTGCCTTGCTTTCCTTGGGAGTATTACTAGCGGGAAGAGTCAACTGCCAGCATGTGAAGAATAATGTGCCGAGGCTCAAATTGTCGTATAAAGGTAAGTCTGTTGTTCTCTCTTATTCTCGGTTTTCCTCCGAACCTCTTTTCTCCTTGCCCCGTCGCTCCCTCCCTCCTCACCTTCCTCGCTGCTTTTCCTTATCTTCCAAGGGGGAAATTGACATTAGGGGAAATTTCTGAAAACATTTACTTAAAAAAGCCCCTCCGTGCTGCGGTCGGTACCAGGCAGTTTAAACCCAGACAAAGAAGAGTTAGTTGCGATAGCAGACGAGGACTCCGGATCGTGCTGATCCCTGTTAGAGCATTTTCCAGTCTTGTGCTATTTCACCGGACTTTACTCTTCAAAGCCATGAGTCGCGTTTGGCCACCCAGCTCATCTCCCCCGTGCTGGGCATACAGTGGAGCCACAATTCCAGATCTGCTTTAAACATCATGGAATGGATAAAGATATATACATATACATATATATATATATATAATATTTTAGGCATGAAGTGGTTAATTTTCAAGTCATGAATATTCAGTTTGTACAAATCTGACAATCAGATGCCTAACATAAGCAGTAGATGGTGGGTTTGCCAAGAAACTATAAACTGAAAGGAACAGATCAGTCCAGAAAAGGAGGAGAGGACTGCTAGGCACAAGAAAATGCTGCGTATGGATGTTTAATGCAGTGCGATTTACTTGAACCAGGGTTGTTTTCGGTGTAGTCTGATGTGTGTCATTAGAGATCACAGGGAAGGTGTAACTGAAGAAAGAGAGCTGTGAGATTACGTTTATGTTTGAAATTGTGTAATGCCACTCACACTGCAGTTGTCAGTAATTAACTTTTGTATAATAGTGCCAGTATTAAAGGAGAACAGTGAAGTAGACAGGCTCTTCTCTTTATCAGCATAGTTCCACTCTAAGTACATTTTCAGAAGAATTCATCAAATCTGGAGAATGTACAACTGGGAAAGAAGTTTAAAATGTAAGAGCTGTAGAGTATTTTTTTTTAAACGGAGAGCTATGCACCTAGGTACATACACATCTCTCTGAAGAGCTGCCTCCTCATAATTCTCAGATTATTGATGGCTGAGAGAAGGAGCTGCAACTATGGTTCTGAAAGGAGAGAGGAAAAATAACTCACTGCTTCTACAGAGGGAAAAAGAGAACATGTGTGTGCATGCCTGGTCATAGATGTCAATCTCAGTTTACAGCATAGTGTCAATACATCTCTTGCCAGTAGAAATACGTTTTCCTTTTTTTTCTTTTTTTTTTTTTATCTTTCTCATGCTGCGAATGAGAGGGAGGAAAGTCCTCTCTGATACAGGGCAGGCATCATTTTCACACTCCAGATGAAATAAAGAATTAAGCACCTGCAAAACTTGGATGCTCTGTGTGAAATAAATGCATGTGTCGGGTTTTCTTAAAGAACACGTATGTGCATAGTTGTGTGTATTTAAACTTGAAAATATGTGAATGAAAAGAACAGTTTAAGAGGTTCAGAGTCTGTTAATGAGAAAAAAATGTATTTAACACAAAATTGATTATTTTGAGCAGTGGAGTCTGAAGAAAGCTTCTACTGTAACTACATGTCGTGTCAAAAAGCTCGTTAAGAACTCTTAATTGCTTCCAAAGTTCTACAATCATACTGAAACTCAGATTAGTATATAGAAGCATAAATGCTATAAAAATATCCTGTAAAGGGGTTTAATGGTTAATTAATTATTGTTTCTTTTTTTCACCCTTTTAAAGTTTATCTGTGGCTCAAGTCTGCTACCCCTGCTCATGTTGGCTAAATGCACAGAAACTAATTTCAAAGAGTTGTCAAATGTGACTGATGGTGGTTTTCTTTCTTTCTTTTCTCTTTTTGCTCTTAGTTGTTTTTGGTTTTTTTTCCCCACCCCGCTGGTGCTGTATCTATGGACCCTTTAAAAATATTTTGCTACTCTGCCTATTGGTTGTTTTCCAGTTCTGTTTTTGCTGGGATAAAGAGTCTCATTTTCATTTTTTAAAATATCAGATATCAAATTTTGCTATATGGTCAGTTCTATATGAGCAAAACAGGAAACTGAGCTGAACATCAGAACTGTTTTACACTTGGTGGATCATTGTGCAACAAAACTGAGTTCAAATGGTGAGCAACCCTGTTTCCTGTCTAGTGAAGACAGTAAATGCATACTTAATCCACAGCAAGTTGAAGTCTGAAGACTTACAGGAATTCACACTGTAGCCTTTGATTCACAGATTTGACTTCAAACATGTGTAACTGTAGAAATCAGATTGGGCTGCTCACATGCTTAATGTTAAGTACCGGTGTAAATGCTCAGCCAGGTCGATAGGAGGGAGCAACTGCATTGATCCCCAGGTATGGCGAGATCATCCTTAGTCAGGGAAGGCTAAGCCTTGTCAGCTGGTGCTTTTCCAGACAAATTTTGCTTCCAGCACAGTGCTCAGTGCACAGATCAATGTTAACACCTTGCGTAGGAACGTTCTTAAGCGCTGTGGGTATTGAAAATACATCTTTTAGGCACTGACAGAATACCTCACATGATAATACTTATCTCTCTGGGTATACTTCACCACCATGTGACTACGTGATACCAAGTGATTCATCTCTATTTAAACTGTTTGCAAGTAGAAAAAGAAGCTACTCAATTACTTACCCATTCCTCATCTCCATGAAGAGATGTCGTGGAGTAAAATAAACTTACATATTGAAAAAAAAACCCTCCAAATATGCAGGGTGAAAAGAAGGACTTAACTTTTATGTGACCATCATTGTGCTTTCTTTAAAGACCTGTGCTTGGTGTTTGTCTAAACAAATACCTTGGAGCTAATTGTCGGTGCTTTATTTCAAAAGAAAATCAAGGATGTATTTTAGCTTCTTGTTTGTCTCGACTAATTAGATGTCAAACATGGTTAAAAAGCTCAGGCATTTGCTTTAAAAATTGGCAGAATGAGTCATGAAGGGTTAAATCCCTGCCAGCCTTGATTTCCTATGGTCACTTGCTTTCAAAGGCCTCGTATTAGCTCTGCCATTTCCCTGGTTGCTGGACAGAAGTTTTGGTCAACTCCTGTTCTTACTTCCTCTTAACTTCTTGTCCTTCAGTCTTGCAGAGGATTAGAAGCATCCTACAGGGCATGGTATGGATAGGGAATGGCAGAGAAAGTGTATAAATGCATATGGGAAGGCTGCATCTGTGATCTGAAAAGGTTCTTTCTGTTTATTGTGAAACAGAGTTCTGGTTATTTGGTTTACATCACCTTGATTCTGCTGGCATATGAAAGAAAGGAAATCTGAGGAGAGCAGTAGGGAAATGCTTGTCCATCTGAAATCTGTGGTGAAGCTCCTGTTCAGTGGCCTCTGGGTTTTGCTCTGTACTTTATAAAGTTTCCAAGCATTTTCATCTTTGTACATGGACTGGAAAGGTTTTGCTCAGAGATACTCATCTTCTTATTTCAGTCAAAAGGAATTATTATGATGAAAAGCCTGATCCAAAGTTCACTGAAGTCACTAAGTGCTGGTTCATAGCTTAAATGTGGTAAAACCAGCCATAAAACTGAAAGCTCAGTTGAGCTCTTCAATCGCTGAGCTCCTCTTTTTGTGCCCTTCAAAGACTGTGCCCTTATTGTAGAGTAACAAGAAATGTCATTGTTGATCTATCAAAAGTAAAAGAATCTTCCCATAAAGAGTGTAGGGGGCTTTGTGCTTGCCTTTTTTGTTTTTGTTGTGTTTTTTCTAATCTCTTGACTTCAATTCCGATGTTGGTTGTAAGTCTCTATATTGTGTCACCAGGTCACAGATTCTGTTCAGGAAACTCCTATTGAGTAGAGAGTTCTCAGAAAAATGGTGATCAAGTTGAGTGTGCAAAGTTTAAAACAATAAATATAGCCTTAAGTCCAGATGGATTTCTTGTATTGTTTATTGTTATGTATTTTCTTTTGCTGTCCTCTGTATGAGGAGGTAAGAGCACAAACAGAGATGGAACCAGCTATGGTACCCTTTAAATATGAACAAATAAGCCCAATGTAAGTTTCCATTAACAATTCCTTGATTTGCAGATTTTTTTCATAAAGCAACTCTGATTTTTGCCTCCACATGAGTAAATCTTGTCAGTCCGACTTTGTCAAATCCATCTGTCATGTCTTATTTGTCTATTGAAAATTACTAAATGCTGTAAGTATGTTTTGCAAGAGTACATGTGTGGTTCTCCTTTGTTATTGTTGCTCAATTGGATACATATTACTTGAGAAAATGTAAGTGGAAAAGCATTGCACACAGATTTAGCTCTATTACTCCCTGGCTTCAATTCAAGCCATATTAAAAGTAAGTGTCTTGTTTAAAGTTGCAGTGATAGTGACAACTACTCCATCCTGGATGTTCAGTTGATTTAAAATTTTATAGCATGGATTTTTATCCAGATGAAATCCTGGCCCTAGTGAAAGCAATGGCAAAACTTCTGTCTGTTTCAATCTGTCCCACATGGGGTGATGAGGGAGGAATGGCACCACACTGAATTACCTGTATGTACACTAATGTAAATATGATACCTGCCTTGTAGTTTGTTCACCCAGTCTGGTTGTAGTTGATGACCTGCCGGTGGGTTTGATTGTGGTTTTTCCTTTCCTTCAAACTTCATAACCCACAATTCAATACCTCTGCAAATATTGGGAAAGCAGAACAAAGTGGGAGAAGGAAATGGGGAGAGAAATATTGGCAAGTGAGCCTGTTTCTCTTGAGCTGGGACCAGTATTGGAGTTTGTCTCAGATTTCAAGGTATCTGCTTAAAAGCCTTTGCTTAAACTGTCTTGTAAGAGTACTGTCTGAGGGCAAAGCATTTCTGACATGCCTGAAAGGGAGCGAACAGCCCTGACTTAGGAAGAAGACTGTGAAGGAAAGTAAACCAGAGACATTTGCATCTCTGCCTTCCACTGTTTGTAACAAAATTTCTGCATGGCGTCAGCGCTCTCAGACCTGACAGTTCAGTCAGTGCAGGGGGCTGCAGGACAGTGAAGGTACCAGATGCATCCACAGCCACTAAAGTTTTGGGGTTTTTTTTTGTATTTTTTTTCCCCCAAAATAATGAGTCTTTCAGGGAAGATCTGTATGTTGGTCTTTCTATCACTGGTTGATTAGGATCTTCGCAAGACCTGGGAACTCTCGGGGAGATGGTGCGACTGTCCTGCCTGGCTCTGACTGGCTCACAGGCTGACAAGAGGGAGAAGCTGATGAAGGAAGTGCCTAAGCTCAGATCTTGCCTATATAGGGAAATTTTCAGCTAGCTAATTGGGGCCTGAGACAGGCAGTGTAATTGGAACAAGGAGGGTGAAAACCTAGCCCAACATTCTCATTTTGCATTTCCAACTTTCCCATTTAATTCCAGTGGAAAAAGTGGTTTCTGAATTACAGAGCCTCCTTTTTTTGAGAAGCTGGGGTTCTCTGTAATTATTTTTACTGTACGGTTTGCAAATGACTGAATTATTCATGGAAGGTGCTGTATTGACAGCCATGGAAACTCTGCTCTTTTGCTGCAGACAAGGTGTGCAGCACTTACTTGTTTGTAACAGCATCTTTAAAATGCTGATCTAGTGGCCAGTTTAAATAATCCATAGTTACACTGAGCTCAGTGAATCTTCTGATATGTGAAATCTGCCCTAAAATTTACTTCTGAGCTTGAAGCTTTTGGTGAGAACTGAGGTACCTATCTATTTGCTTAGGGTTTGTTCAGATGTGTACTTATTCCATAACGTATAGCAGAACAGTATTTAAAATAAGAAACCCAGTCATAGCGGGTTGTTACAATGTAAATGGGTTATTTTTTATAATCTCTCCTGCATGCAACTCTGTATGCACTGAAAGCATTTCCATGGAGTTCCCACCTGAAAGGAAACCATGAAATGTGTTGTATTTTTAACTCATTCTTTTTTCTAGGAAGTGTTCTTCAGTTTTAATTTAATGCATTGCTATACTGTGATCCTTTTAATATGGTTTTGGTTTGCTTAATCACTGATTCTGCATATGGCCTTTAATGCCCACAGCTGCTGCTAGAGGATCTTCTTTATTTGCTTCCTCTGGCCCACAGACTTTTCTCTCATGTGCATACCTGGAACACTGTGATGGATGCGCCTGCAACACAAAGTTTTTCTGGTATTTTCAACATTTTCTTCATCAGCTGGAGCCTGTGTTGACCACAATATGAAGCAAAGTCACATCTTCACCTGAGGCAGTGCCTAAGTGACTGAGAAGAAAACAAATCCTTCTAAGTGGTGTGAATAGTCGTGACATTTTCCAGTTGTTTGAAAGCTAAAAAGAGTAAAATTGTTTTCAGGCTCCCACACACTTATTTTTAAGCAAATGTGTGGGGTGGACCCTGGGAGCTCTATGTCAAACTTTTAAATGGAGGTACTGTAACCTGTTACGGTGCTCTTGTTAACTA
This sequence comes from Pycnonotus jocosus, assembly GCA_013400435.1. Classification (NCBI taxonomy): domain Eukaryota; kingdom Metazoa; phylum Chordata; class Aves; order Passeriformes; family Pycnonotidae; genus Pycnonotus; species Pycnonotus jocosus. The sequence continues at coordinate 116,699 of VWYP01033808.1, forward strand.
AGGTTACATGTAAAAATTGTTGCTGCTGTTGTGCTGGTGCTGGTGGACGATTCAGCAAATTCCTTCCCTTGCAGGATTAAAGCTCCCTTCAGAACTGTCTGCAAGTTCACAGTCCTCCCACATACAGCCTTCATATAGGTTAGCTGCTCTCTTCCAGTAACAGCTGTGGATAGTGAGAATAACTGTGGGGATAGTACTTTTACTTGACTTCTCCTATTTTTTCCAAGTGGGATAGTGTCTGAATATACAAGAGAGAAAAGGATGGCCGCAGCTGTTGAGAGCATCAGAAATCTTAACGAGTCTTGTAACCTTTCTGCTGCACCTCAGGAGGTTTCTCTGTGGTGTCTTTCTGTTTCTTTGTGACTGACACAGTCAGCAGTTTAGACTCTTTTCACTGTCAGGGGAAGGAGAGGTACCTCCAGAGAGCTCATCGTGGGTTAGGCAGACTGAACCAGACTTTGAGGGTGCTCATCACTTGTCATTGACTGTAACAGGAATTAAGCTTCTTGTTCATTTATTTAGTTTCTTTCTCTCTGGGAATGTATCAAAAGAAAGTACTAATTAACTGCTATGGAAGAACTTAGTCTGTATTCTGATCCAAATCTTACTAATTTAAGAATCTGTTTTTGCCTAAATGAGTATTTAATGCAGTGTGAAAATTGAGCTGATTAAATGTACATACGACCTCAGTACCCGTGATTTTGAAGTCACCTGCGACTCTGTCTAAATTTGCACCAAACTTGCAGTACAGAAATAAAAACAGTACTGCTACATTTTCCATCTTCTTAAAACAATTACCTAATTTACTTCTCAAGTTTCCTATGTCTCTCCTCATTAATAAGCTCATCCCAAATCCAGTGACACGTGCTGGAAGTGACTGTCTGGGGCTACAGAGCTTTACTGATTTAATGGCTTAATCATTTAGAGCTTTCAATAAGCTGTCCCCTGGCCAGCTCCGTTACCTTCTGAATGTTTCTGTAGTCCAAAGAGGAAAACATTCAAGATTCAATTTCATAAAGCGTAGTTTGCAAATAATAATCTGTGTGTATATGTGCAATTCAAAGGACAGGTGTCTTGACCCTGAGTCTACACTTTTTCAGCTGAACTATTTCAAGAGTGAGAATGGAATGAAACCTAATTTATGAATTTCTAAAAATTCTAAATAGATTTACAGTTTGAGGGATTCTTTTCTCCCTTTGGGGATTACAGATATCCCTCTTGAACTAGACATATCAGCAGATGAATGACTCTAGTGTGAGCACTACTCTACTTTGTGTCACATCTAGTTTTCATCCTTTGCCGTTTGATAGCCAAACACAGTAAAGTCAGAAGTTTTTTGCCATTCTTCTAATGTTTTGAAGTTGTTTGACATTTATTGGGCTGCCTGCTTATCTCTCCAGCTGGATGTTGCAGAAACTTTAGAAGCAGGCAGTCAAATAAAATTCTCATCTCTTATAAATATTTTCATGCAAAGTTGGATCTTGCAGGGAACAATCTGAGGAATGAAGTAGTTATTTGCTTTCATCTAACTTGTGGAAGAAGGAAAAAGAAAGCTTTCCTTTTCTCCTCACTCTAATGAAGCAAAGCTCATGTTGGTTCTGACGGCCCCTCTTGGCTCCTTTTGAAATTCCAGCCTTGTATGAGAAAAGGACACAAAAAAGCTCTGCGAGATGATTTAAAGGATTTAGAGCTGCCTTTCAAGGGGGATGGGTTGGTGGCCTTTTCTAGAGGAATCACATGATAAATACAGGTCACAAGCATCCAAAAGAGCTGCAGAGAGTGCGGGGTACAGCTTTCATCTCCAGCTGATGCTGGAATGGCAATAACTCTCCTTTGCGTGGACACAGATTGCACGTGTGGCCAAGGCACAGAATGAAGTCCCTTAAGATGAAGTGGTGATTTCAGGCTGTTAATATTACTTTGACTTTTTTCATGGATTTCCTAGTGCAACTTCATTACTTTTGCATGAATGTGTAGTCTGAAATGGTTCTGACTCCTAAGGAAGCTCTTTTTCTCAAAGCACAGCAAAGGTCATGTCAGTAATGATGAGTGTTGCTCTTGAGTATCTGTAGGCCAACTTTGTCTTCTCTCCACCACACCAGGTCCTCTCCAAGATCCCCATCCTGCTAGGCCCATGTAATAAATCCAGTTCCTGCTAAGTGATAGGAGGGACCAGAAATTTAGTCTGGGGATCTGGGAAAAACAACTTTATCTTCGAGACTGTGTTTTTCTCCATATTCAGTTCTACAGCAGATGAATGACTCTATCAAAACTTCTTGCTCTGATGGCCTTGTAGACAAGAGCATAAATGTGTTCCTGAGGTACCTGCAAATTGCATGGTTAGGAGATGGCTTCATTGTGAATTGCTGCTCTTCTAAGAAGTGTCAAGAGTCCATGCAACAAGACCAAGTGTATATTCAGGTGTGCAGGAGGGTGTGACATTTCCAAAGAGCTGTAGTTGTCTCTTCTCTGCAAGGTCACAAACATCAGCAAAGCAGTATGCCAGGGTGTTAGCTGTTGGGTTATTGGTGTGGTAAACCTCAATCTGTATTTTTGTTCCAAAAGTGTATCCCTAGTTGTTCTCCAGCTGTAAAAACTGACCGGCAGCAAGTTAGCAAGCACGATTTCATCTCAAGTGAAAACATTCAGGAATTTGTTAAAATTGAAGAAAACTTTTCATAGCTCATTTTAAAGGAGTTTTATGAAGTAAAGTATTAAAAACAATGTTATAGGTTGAAAAATTTGCTTTTCTCTGCACCTTGTAGTATTGAGATCAAAAATTAGGCAAATTTCTAATTCTAATTGTTCAGATTTTTTTTTTCTCATCTGAAATGGGAAACTACAGGCTATTCTTTCCAGTTGTTTCTATTCTTTCATCCAGTATCCTGGATGAAATAAAACTTCCTTTTCTTGCATCCTTTTACAATTTTGTGTTTTTCATAATTCTTTAAACATGCATTGTGACTCACTTCTTTACTGGACAATAGTCATAAATCAGGAAAGTTTTGTTAATCTCACCTACATCCCCTATAAATGGAAGTTAGACATTAACAGAAACCCAGCACCACAGCTGATGATACACAGGAACTCTGGACTGTAAAGAGATTCAAAGAAAGTACCATCAATATGAAATCCTATTAATTCCTTGGCTTTTCTCTGTCAGCTTCTTCACCTGTAAAGTGGTATTAAGTGATTTCATGAGGAATTGCTGGAGGTCAGAGACTTGCCATGCTTATTCAGAGCTGTATCCTACTCTCAGAGTAATCCCATTAATGTGTGTATTCAAAGTTGAGTCAGAACTTATTTTTGATCAACATAGAAAGGCCTTACAGGTACTTTAAAGTGATTATAATGGTAATAGTCATAGCTGTGTATGCCTGTGACATGAAACACATCCCTATTATCCAGAAAGCATATCTAATTTAATTCAATTTGGATGTTCCAGACAATTTTAGACAGGAGCCCTTCAAAATGTTTTTTGGAGCATCCACCTCTATTTCAAACTAAATACACTGTGAAGGTGAGTACAGATGACTCTGGAGGAGAGCCTTTGTGTTAAATCTTTGCAGTATTGTCTGCCAGTGGTGTGTGAGTGCTCATGAGATTCTGCCCAATTTCTCTGAGTTTAAGTTAGGGTTTGGGGTTTTTTTATCATGGCTGATAGTTATATTTTAAAATTAAGAGAGAATAAAAAGGTTTTGTTTCTTTCTTGTGCTTATCAGACAAAACTAAAACCACATTTGGGGCAATGTCTCCTTTTCTACTCAGTCTGAACATACCTTACCAAGCCACTGGTGCTAAACACTCCCTGGATCCTTCAAGTGCATGTGTTTCCTTCCCAGGAGATTTTTGGACAAAAACCTTCTCTTTGGGCACACATCCTTTTTTATGACTTTCCATACCCCAAATGTTCCCTAACCTTCTCCAGGATGAGGGCAACCTTTCCTGGACACTTGTGGAAGTATTCAGTAATCAGTTGAGTCAGTTATAATTGCCTATCATTTGTGACTCACTCACTGGAAAACTGTTGCTTGGCAGCCCTAGTTCAGACCTAATAATGAGGATAAACTGCTATAATAAACTATTAAGTAGAATTTTGCCTCTCAGAAAGATTCACATCCTCATTCCTAAAATAAGTTAGAAAGCACCTGTTCCCTTTGTCAGCCTGGCATATGAAAATAAAATTGGTGTTTCATATATTCCACATACCTTAAATGCAGCATTTAAATATTATCTGCAGTGAATTATCTCAAGGAATGTTTTTCTTTGCTTTTATACTTCCTCGTGCCACTTACATGATGTAATTGTTGTTTTGAATAGCATTCTTTTTCTGTGATAAGCTAACTGTTTTCATGCCATTAATTAAGAAATACAGGGAAAATATAAGTTTTTGTGTGATTTTGATGTACTCTTGAACTTCAGACACAAGTTGGTAGTTTTAACATGTCAAACCATGGTGTCTTACTTGACCTCATGCTGCTCAGTTTTCTTACAGTTCTGGAGGTGCTAAAAGAGCCAAGTTCAGTTCTTGAGGCTGGCAAAGAGACCAGCTGAGAGCAATGAAAAAGGTCCTGTTTACTGCTGTTAAAAGACTTTTTCATATGTTTTCAGAGAGACAAATGTCAAGTGTCATGTGTATCATTATTGTATATTAGAAGTTTTAAGCAGTCATGAACTATTCTGGTGTAAACCAAACGTAACATCATAATGGTGACTGCAGAGCTGCGTGTTTAGACCCCTGATTCTGCTAATTGACATTTTACCAAAGGGAATGAGGACATGTCTGAGCAATGCAACCTGTAGCTTTTAAATACAATTTCCATAGCTGAGACCATAAACAGCCCCTTAAGGTTGTTTCGCATAGCTGCCACTCTCTTAATTTTTTTTTCTGCCATTATGTAGGAATATGATAAATACTGAATTTTGTTTCACTGTAGGTTCACCCCTATTACTATGCATAGAAACTATTTTACCTTATGCCAGACATATGGAAGTGATCAATGTATGTAAATTGTATGAAAAAAAGGTGAAATACAGCTTTTTAGACAAGGAAATGTGTACTTGTTTCTGGTTATAAGATACTGAGAGCACCCCAGAAAAGACTTTAGGTCTTAAGACAAGTTTTCCTTTAGAAGTAACAATTGGAAGAGGGTAGGATAGCAATGATTTTTGATAATCACTATGAAAGCACAGTTTTGTCCTGAACTGAACTGCCCAAGATCTCTTAGACAACAGCGTTTAAGAGGCAATTGCTTGCATGTGCAGGGCCAGACCATGGACCTCCTCCTGAAATGCAGATGTGAACTGTTCTGGGACCCACTGTGCTCAGTAGTACAAGTCAAGTTTCTTCAGACACAGAGTTTAACTGGCAGGGCCAGCTTAAATGTCTCCTTTCCATTTTCCTCCTCTGATGTCATGATGCCCACAGTGCAATAACTTGAGCCTGTTCCGACGATCAGGTGTTGAGGAGCTGAGTTATTTTTTGGGTTCTGGGTGACCACAGGAGGAAAAACCAAGAGCTTAAGTCAGTAAATGCTTTTCAAATGTGTTTTAAACTTACTGTCCCCCAGATGGTGACTAAGAAATCAATACTTATTTTATGACTAATAGGCATTCATTGTGCTCCCCAAATTTTCCATTCCAATAAAGTTGGATTTTTTTTTTTTTTCATATTCAGTATTGCAGGATAAGAAACTATAATCTAGAGTCTGGCAGGCCTTTATTCTAAGGCATTGTCATATCTTTCATTCTGAGTTGAAAAATGGACAGATCACTGGGTTTCATAAATGTGTGGAGGAGCTGTCAAAGTTGCCATTTGCATGTGAATGGTCAGCTGAGGTAGGAAGGGGGATATGTAAATAAATCTCTAGCTAGCTCCTGGCAAAGATCATTGCATTTCAAAGTACTGTGAAAAGCAGCACCATAAAACTTTAACCTATTCACTGGTATGGAAACTCCCACACCTTAAATTGATCTACTCTAATAATGACCACTTGGGGAAAAATGAATCTTAAAAAGCAGTATCAGGTCTCCAAGTACTATACATTTGCTGCTTCTTTTAATAGTTCATAAAAGATAAGGTGGAAAAGCCACTCTTCCTTCTCCCCCAATTAAGGAGGAGAGGGGGAAGGGGAAAAAAAGCACAAAATCTAAGCAGTAAGCAGATGTAGACCTTCATTGAAAATCTGGCAGATAAGTGTGATAGGAGTGAAAGAAATGTAAAGAATTTGAGGATTATTTTGTATTATGTCAGTATCTGACCCAGGAGCCACCCCAAAAAATCATTACTTTAATCTTCCTTACAAATTGTCCAGCATTTCACTATTCTGTTCTGCTGCTGTATTTCAGTACATGCTCAAGTAGATAAAGCTGAATGTTATAGTTTAAAACCAGATGTGTCCTTCAAAATACACAATTCTTCATGTATCCAAAAAGGCGAAAAAGTAAAAGTAAACAGTAGAAAAATGAGGAACACAAAATAAAACAAAACGTTAATAGGCTTGGAGTCAGACAGTTTTCTACATATTTTATTGTGTCTCATATCTTAGATAGAATTGGCATGTGCATATATGGAGAGCCAATGATTTCCTAAGCCCTTTATGACTGAAACAGCTCCAATATCTCTGATTAGGCAGGCACAAGGACTAGAAAATGTTTCCAAAGTAAAGTTCACCTCCACGAGTGATACGGGTTATGTACATGCCCCTTAATAATGAGATAGCTTGGGACTGTTGCTGTAGTTTACCAATATAATTTCCCTGATACTGTTTCCTAGTCTCCATCTGCTTACCTCAAAATACCATGATGTGGTTCATTCAACCTCCGTATTTCAGAAAAGAATTCATGTCACCCCTGTGATCATTTACAGCACACTCTTTCTCTCTCTCAAAGCTTCTGTGCACTAATTTGATCTGGTTGCACTGTTCCAGAAAAACTACACAATTAAATGCAATTTAATTCACTAAATTTACAAAGGACAGTAATTCAAAGGCTCTGGGATTTGCTCTATCACATAGTATTCCTGTAATGAAATGTGATTTGTCTTGGTATTTACCAGGAGATTAAAAACAACAAAAAAAGGACTGATCTCACAAACTCCTACTCACATGAGTAGTCCTTTTGATTTCAATGTACCTGGCACTTGTGGTGTGAAGTGCCCTTTTGAGAGGCTATGCAAGTTATTCTTCACTTAGAAAATAATAAACCAACGAAGCCAAGCAATTGTAGGCATCACTTGAAATTTCTGAGCTCTGCCAGTTTATTGGGAAGAAATGATGCAAAAACTGTTCAAAATGTAATTCTACTCAAATGAAAGTTTTCATTCAGTAATAATCCCTCTTGATCTGTCTTATCCCATGTTTCCGCTGTGCCCTGCCACAAGAGGAGCATTCCCAGCCTTGCTGTGGTTTCATTGTATCCTAATGTCCAGTGGGACAAAACATCAGTTAAAGTCTCTGTGAAAGACCCTTATTCTGTTAGGTATTTGAGTATTAATATGAAATGTGATCTGATTTTTTGAATGGCCAGGCAATTTTAAACTGAGTTTTTGAGGAAGGGAATGTCATATTTTATCCAAGCCCTGTCCCATTTTCCCTGTTAACGGGTCTTTCCATTAAACCCTCTGTGCAGAAGCCCTACTGTGTGACTGTACATGGGGCACACGTTAGGCAGTTCTGCTGATTCAAGCACAGTAACTTTTAATAAAGTAATACCACAACAATGGAATATGGTTTGCACAATGCAGCAGCTCTGTTACAATAACCGTTCCAAATCCATCAAAAAAGGGCACAGCATTGTGGAAACTTTTATCCTTTACTGGAGTATTACTTATTTATTGTAGCTATGGCTCCAGGCTCTTTGAGTGAAAGTTGCTCTGACTGCTTCTCACATGAGCTGGTTGGAGAGAGCCCAGAAGATCCCCCCACAGCAGGAGACTCCAGAGCTGCTTTCCTGCCACTCAGTTGCTAAAGCTAGCAACTGAGCAAAGAATCCCTGCTCCTTTTCAAACATCAGTCTGACAAAGTGGGACAGCAAGCACGGGGCCATGTGCTCCCTCACCCCAGACATCTTGTCAATGGGCTCTCAGTGCTCTTTGCAAAACAGCAAGAGGAATCTCAGATTGCAGCCACTCAGATGTAGCCACTTGTGCAGACACTTCTATTACTCTTAAATTTATTGTGGTCTGTGTCACATGTTAAAGAAATGCAGAAAGTCTCAAATGCAGTAGAGGGTGGTGAGGCAATAAAGTGTTTCACATTTTATGATAGGTATACATTTAAAAAGGAAGCAAAAATAATGTTTTTGTTAAAAATAGGAGCAGAAACCATTTGTGGCATGGAATCCAATAGGAAAGACATTTGCACAACTTCTGGTTGTGGTACAGTTGGTTGTGAAGTTCTTCAGTAGGCTGTAAGGGGCATCAATTTAATTAATGGGAGCTGTTACTTAAATTATGTTAGCAATCAGTGAACAACCCACAGAGTAGCTCATGAGAAAGTCTCTGATGTCTTGGAACAGAGGCATCCTAACACTTCTCTAATGCTGGCTGTGGATGATGTTGGAAAGCAGAAATTGCATTATATATTACCATACATACAACAGACATATATTAAAAAGGCCACGTACTGTAAGGGAGCCCTTGAGCCTGTTCAAGTCATAACTAAAGGACATGTGACTACCAGATATCTGTACAAAACTGTCAGCCCAGTGGGGTGATGGAGCACCTCTCCAGGGTATGTGGAGTGTAAATGCAACGTGAGAAACTCCTTCCTTCTCCTGCATTGTCCTGCTGAGACCAGCAGCTCTCTCCCACTTCACTACTCTTGCAAAGGGATTTTTTGGGTCTGGCTAGGCTCAGCCTATCCCTCTGTGATGCCAAGCAGAGAGAAGAAACTTACCAGATTCTGAACTGTGGAAATATCCTTTGGTACATGCGTGCATTTACCTACATAATGTATACAAATAGGAAGCTGTTTACACACCCGTTCTTGGCCCAGATCCACAGACAGTGCAAAATTACTCCACACCCGGCTGCAAGTTATTTTTAGCTCCTCCTCAATGTAAATGTCTAGTTCATAATTAAGTTTCAGAATAATGAATGATGTGTTTTGTGTTTCAGTGGGTATAAACGTTTGCGTTGCATAGTGAATGATTTCAGCATGAAAGGCCTTGCATTCCTAAATCTGTTACAGAATGTGGGTGGGAGGTGGATCTTTGCTCATACCAGGAAACAAAGACTGAATGAATATTTGTCACGATGTTTCATCAAGGCAGTGTTAATGTCAGTTGAAGATTTGCTGTGGCAAGACTGACAGCTTGCTTACTGTAAAATTTTCTGAAAACCGAGGCATTTTAGTATTTATAAGGGGTGTTAGCAATGTTTATACTGTAGCCACCCAACCATGAGCTTTGTGCAGTAGGCAGTTAATTAAAACAGAAATAAAAGAGATAAAATGCTATTAAACTATCCCTCCCCCAAAACCCCGAAAATCAAACCAAAAAACAAACAAGCAAACAAGGCCAAACACAAAAACCCAGCAGCAACAAATCTAAACCAAACTAACCCCCCCCCACACACACCTGAAAAGCCAGCACAATTTTCTCCTGCTTTGACATAAGGGCTGCTAGGAATTATGTCTTCTCTTGTCCTCATATTCTTTCCTTAATCGTCTGGGCATGGTCTTAAGTATTAGGGTGGCTTCCTTACGAGGCTGACTTTTGGTCTGGCTGGATATCCCTGTTCTGATGTTCCCAGCTCCATGATCATGGTCATTTTGCCATGAGTTCAAGATTTGTGCTCAGTCCTGCTCCTAGAGACAAGATGATCCCCATGTAAACCTGCTAAAGAGCAATTGCAAGACCAAAGAAAGAAAGAAAAGAAAAATCAAGAAAGAAAAGGAAAGAAGAGAAGAAAGAGTAATAAGAAGAAATAAAGAGTTGTTTTCTTCAGCAGTGTCTGTATGTCTTAAACTGGAATTGTTATGGAATGTTATCCTTACGTGCATTGAAAAAAACAGTGCAAAACAAACCCCACAACAACAACAAAAACCCCAAGGAGAGCTATTTCTAATGAAAACATTACTCATACTAGGATCATAGCCCTGACCTTACATTTATTGGCATAAATGCGAACTTATAAAGCTGTGTGGATGTTTGCCATATGCAAATCCATCCATCCATAAATCAGCATACAGACTGGAGACTGCACAGCTGAAGTGACTGTAATGGTAAATGAAACCTTTCACCAGCAGGTCAAATGCAGTTCAGCATATGTGGTAAATGGAAAAGCACTATCATACAGGAATCGATCTGTGGCGTGTGTGAAACGAGTGACTGACCAGTCCACACTGTTCACCACCACAACTGGCTCCCCACGTCGGGGCTGGCAGATAAATTGGAGCTGCAATGGCAAAGCAGTGAAGCAACCTGGCAGGGAATTTGCCTTGTGGGACTGTCTGGTAGTGTATGACAAGGATTAGGCAGGCATTTCTCATCAGAATGAATTGTCACTGAAAAAGGAAGTTTCCATTTAATCCAAATTTTCCACCAGTTCTATCCAAATGAAAACATTGCTTTGGACTGTGGTGCTGATCTAAGGAACATAATATTGTATTCATTTGACATTAACGTCTGTGTGTTCAGGGTAGCAGCAGGGTTTGTAAAAGCTTTGTGTGGTTTTCCTGCTTTCTAGCCCATTCTTTCCTGAACAGGACATTTAACTCCCATTAAAGAGTTGAGAGTGCTCAGAGATCAGCACAAGGCTAATATGATAGCAGGATAGCAAAAAACATAGAGCTCTGTCTCAAATCCTGGCCAAGAGTCCAAATCAGGGATGAGGCAGGTTTGTCATTTGTACAAGGTGCAGCTCAGTGTCAGAGAGTGCCATGTGAGACAGGACACACCCAGAGGCATTTCCAGGCTTCTTGATTCTGGGATTTGACTTGGCCACGGCTGAAATGTAGAGTGTATTTTTCCCCCTTGAAGCCTAAGGAAGTTGGACACCCTGACTAGAACAAACAGATAAAATGATAAAACCAAAATCACACATTCCTGGATTTATTTTTTTTCCTAAGTTGTCACTCTGAGAAGTTCAGGATTTTGACTGTTTGACTTAATTTGAAAACAGATGTTGGAATATTGTAATTTCCCTTGAGACAAGAAAAAAAATTCCTTACTTTTCTCAGCTTTCCTTATTTTTGCTATAAAACCATGTTGTCACAGAGAAACAGTGCTTTGTAAAGGTCCTATGTGAGTTGTGAAGTTCCAAACCAGCTTGACACATTCAGCTATGTGTTAGTGTCAAAACATAGTTCTCAGCATTTATTGCAGCTAAAATAGCATTAAAAATTTATGTCTGACTCTGATATAATTTAGTAAGTTATTTTAAAAATGAGTATTGTTATTGGTTATAGTTTGCTTAGCAGAACATTTGCTCTACTTTTAAGGAATAAATTTTTTAAGACACTGATAAGTTGAGATATGTGTTCACCTTCATGTTTCAAGGATGTTAATAATGCCAGAAGATTGGTCTTGTGGGTGAATGTGTGAATGAATAGATGTTCTTCAGTTCCAGGATCTTACTCAAACATTTTAATGTCAGATGATATCCCTATGCCTCAGCTTCTTATCTGTACAGGCTTTTTGTACATTGTTTTATTTTCAGTGACATTGTATGTGTTTTGAAGGCAAGGACTACACTTTTGCACAATGAAATTCTGTCTGGACTTCTCAGAACAAGTAGTACAACTGATAAATAACAGAATTATTTAGTTCAAGGCTCAAAACAAATAACTGAGCACTAAGAAAATAACTCTTGCTTTCTGGTATAATGAAATTTAAAAAAAATAAAATAGAGTTTAAAAAAATCTTTGAAAATGAAGAAATGTAGTTACTTTAGCAACTTCGGTTACGTTTGTTGCCTGATACGTTTCTGACTGCATTGTTTTTGCCACTGAGAAGTGAATGTCTTTAGGAACCTATTTCTTTTAGGGGGAGGAAAAAAAAAGTGGTTTTAGTTGAAAAGGTAATTTTTCTTTCTGTCTTAAAGATTCTTTAAGTGATAATGCCACTATATATAAAATGCAAAAGCTGACAATTTTCCTCCTCAAAATTTTTCCTTTACATGTCTTTTTCATGTTATGCAATTCTCTGGATATAAAGGCTGCAAAATTATTCAAGTTTATTACACACATACATTCATTCCAATGTGAAGAGATATATCTGTCTTACATTTCTGGTGAGGAGAGGCAGTTCCCATTTCATTTTGATTGGTGCTGAAACACTTCGTTTGTGCATTCTCTTTCTTTTTCCCATTATTTTTTTTTTTTTCTTGATTTTAATCTGTGGTTTCAGGTGTAGTTTGTCATATCAGTCAACTGGAACACTGTAGATTATCAGGGGACTTCCAGGTGTCACACAAGAAGAATGACTGTTATCCAAAACAAGCTGTGCAGTCCTCTAGGCTCTGGCATAGATGAATATGTGAGTGTTACTAGACATAGAAAACAGTTCTGAGAAGGTAATCCTGTGTTGAATTTGAATGTTAAGGAAACCATCTACTCATTCTGAGAGGCTTAACCTTTCTTCAGGAGGTAAATCTGGAACAATGGTCCTTATTTACAAAAGGTTTCCTTTATTTTCCATAAGGAATAGAAAACCAGAATTTCTCCTGTGCTAGAGTTGCTCCTTCCTTGCTGTAAGTACGCATTGCCATTGTTGATTCATTCAAATACAGATTATTACAGTAATAATAAGTGACAAGTTATGTGTTATTTTGAAATAACACACATTATGGTTCACATCATGTCTTCAGAGACCCGAGCAATGTGTTGTTTCACATTGACAAATGCTAGGAAGTGTTTGCACTTATGAATAAAATATTCTCCACGCATCTTGACTTTCAAGTGTGCTTTGTGCAAGAGCATTAGGATGTGGCCTCATCACAGGCATCCTAAACCTCTCTCACCTCCTGCCTGAATTACTGCTCTCCCTTCTGTGACACTTGTTGCAAGCTTTGGAAAAGCATCAGTGGACTTCGATCAGTCCTTTAAACTGGTTGTGCCTCTGCCTTGGCCCATTTGGGGTCCTGTATGGGATTCAAGTCCTCGGTCTTGCTCTTTGGAGGTGCAATCTGAAGCCTATTGAATTCAGTAAGAATTTTCCTATTGATTTTGGTGCCTTACAATCCAGGCCAGAGTCTTTAGTTACAGCTGAAGTTCCAATATGCCTTTTCTTTCTGAGCTCAACCCCAAGAGCTTGCCTTACCTGCAGGGACAGCCCAAGGTGTGACACTATTTGCTTGCCTGGGCTTTCTGACAAAATCTTTTAGGTGATACATCAACAGCTATGCAAGCTGGAAAGTGCTTTAACATACAGGAATGATGCAAGTGCCAATTTTTGCACATTCACTTGCCAGCTAAACACAGCCCTCCCCTGAAACTGAGCTATTCCGTGTGTGTGACAGCTGAAAATTAAGAATGGTAACATAAAGCAGGACCTGGTGTTACACAAGCTACCTCAGGCCTGCAGTGAACTGTGTTGTGTCACTGTGCCTTTCGTCAGACTGCTCAGGATGCTGCAGGTCTGCTGGGGCAGATCAACGTTCAGTCCAAGCATGGCCGGTGGAGCCTTTTCCATTGGACTGCTGGTGAATTTGTTCTCACACAAGAAATATCCAGGACTGTATTTTGTAGCAAAATGAAAAAAAAAAAAAAGTGAATCAAATCATCAGCACATCTTTTCCAGTTCCAGTGCAATTTACCTCCTACATAATGTTTCGAATATAGAAAGTATTTCAAGAGGAAAATCTCACATGGATTAATGTTTATTGGTTGCCAAGGCAATAGTTTGGAGACCTCTCTAGCACAAAACAGATAATATTATAAGCAGAAGTAGATTAGTATGAGAAGAAAATTTATTGATGTTAGGAAAGACAATACTCTTGAGTGTCTGTTATACCTTTTAGAGATCATATTAATTTTGCTTTGGTCAGTTTTCCACTCATTGACATACTTCTGTGCTGTTATTTGAATGTCAGGAGAAATTAAATCTCCCCATGAAAGCTGGATGCCACTGTACAGTGGAAAGCAATGTTTCTGTGTGGAAAACCTGACAGTCCATTTAACAAGTCAGCCCTAAGGTAGGCTGGGAGCTGAGACAGTGTTGAAATAATGGTCATGCCAAGGTCATACTGTGACTCTTTGGGAGACATGGGTAAAGGACACAACCACATCATCCTTGAGTTGAATTCAAGTCTTGAACAGGCAAAAACTAAAAATGCCAAACTGAATTCAACCAAAACTAAAACAAACAAACAAACAAACACCCCCCCCAAAAAAACCTAACCCCCCCCCAAATGATTTTATTTTTATTTATTCTATTTTAGTTACAAGGACTAAAATGTTAGGCACATTAGCAGATGCAGCAGAGTTGATACATAAAGCAGTTGATACATAAAGATGGAAAATAAACTCCTAGAATTTCTGTATTTATTTATCGCTAGAAAATTGTGTCTTTAAATTCTCTTCTGTAATCCTAAAAAGGCATCAGTATATTGAACTTTTCCAAACCAAACATGACCAGGGACCTAACTGAAAGAAAGCATCAAGACAACATTCACTCTAAATGGTTACAAGCCTAGCAAGAGATTACAAGGGCATTTCTAATGGGGATGGGAGCTGTGTCCTGCACAGTGCTGTTCCAGAATATGTCTGTACCAGCTCTTCCTCCCTTTTTTTATAGTCTCCCTACCATCATGATCCAATCCATGTTACAGAAGAAGGTGTAAAGTAACCATGTTCCTTTATAGCTGAACATCCCTGACTCCTTGCCAGTTACTGCTCAGTTTTGTCTCTGCCATCATACCTCTGCAGCTTTTTTACAATTCTTCTAAGCAAAGTCAGGACAAAGTGCTAATGAATTTTTAGATTCTTTGATTGACTGATTTCAAATTATATTCAGTTTTATCTATACCCTTTGATATTTCTAAAGCTGCTCAGAAGCTCAGGTTTTCAAAGGTAGCTTGTCAGCAGAAGTGTTGGATGTTTAACACCTTTGAAAGTACTGTCTTTTGAAAGACAAACCATATCAAAATAATATTGTTCATTCATCCTTTAAAAGTTATGTGTTCTTCTCATCTCTGCCCCATGCTATACATTTTTAAAATCACGTCCATAGTTCATAGATCACCTTTAATCAGATGCCCCAGCAGTCTCTGTATATAAATGCTTGTGTATGTTCTGATATATATCTTACAAAGTAAGATATTAAATATTGCAAATATGTTGTATTGCTATGTCTCTTGGATGCTAGAGAGAGATAGGAACAAAAAAAAAAAAGAATAAAATAAAAAATCTTGAGCCTTCTGGCAGAAATCCAAGCCAAACTTCTCAGACTTTGAAACATATGACCTAAAGTTTTTTTCTTCTGTAGTAGTTTCTTTTACTTGCCATAGTGGTTTTCACTGACCTGAAGAAGTAGGCCATACCAGTTTACTGATATTTTTCACTCCACTGGATCAGAGGGTTGCTAATCTATCTTGCCATGAGATTCTATTTGCATCTCAAGTAAGAATTTTCTGTCATGTCATCTTAATTATTTACCTGAGAGACTTTCAGGTGATATCATCTCACTGCCTTCATCAGAGAGATCTGGCAAGGTGCTAATGTTGTCTAGCATTTTGCAAGGATGATGCACAGACAGTATCCTTACAGAGTCTAACACTTTTTGATATGTAATTGTCAGAGAACTCAGATACAGGATACTTTCTAACTCAAGAATTGAAGGTTTTACAAATTTTATTCCATACAGATGTTTCTTAATTGTTTATTACTGTGGTCCCCTACTCCTGAACTGTAATTATGTTGCACCAGCAGGTGTTTGTTTTCTCCTGCTGCTTCTGCCCCAGATGGATTGGGCACATATTTCTCTGGAATGTGGGAGGCTGTTTCTGTTTCCATTGTGGGTTTGGGTCAAGGTCAGATTTGGTCAATCAGGAGACAATGGCAGCAGGCATGTACTGAAGTTAGAAGTGTTTGCACTGCATAACCCAGATGTCCTGTCCTTAATCATGATACTTTTGTTAGAGGAGCCTCCCAGAATGAGTGTCTGTTGTGGATTATGACTATTTGCTTTTTGCTGGACAAATAAGATGAGTGTGAAGGTCACAAGGATTCCAGTGATGCATTGAGCTACAGGGCTGCCAGAAGAAACCTGCATATTACCGTGGTCTGGGAAAGCAATTTGATTCAGGATCCACTCAAGCCACTGTTAAGATCCTGTATATGCAGTGAACATTATATTTTCTTGCATGAGGGGTAGAAAATTACCCTATATATTAGTCTGTCATGCTTGTTAGGAAATGTATATAGGCATGTTACAATATTCCCTGTGATCACAAAACTCCCAGGAAATGTGTGGCATTATGCCAGCTGCATTTGGTGCAGCTGCAAAATGTACTCAAAGATCAACCATGAAGTTATCAAGATGGCTCATGCAGATGTCAGTGTGGTCTTGACTACAAAATGCTCATGGATAAGGAACTCCTTCCACTGTTCTTTCTGTGAACAGGCATACCAAGCCCTGAGTTTTGGAAATTATTCCAGTTATCCTGTATCTGCTGGTGGTGTCTGAGGAAGTAGGTGTTAACTAATGGCCAGGGCTAGCAATACACAGGGACTGACTCTGATCACCCCATCCCTGTGGGGCATGAGGGAAGGAAAAGCAGCAAGAAGCAAAACAGGGCACCAGTGATCTGTAATAATAGATACGAGCTTAAAATATTCCTATGGATGTGAATATAGTTTTTCTACATAAAATAATTTTTTTAAAGTAGAAATGGGTAGTGTAAACCTTAGGAATATGGCCCTATATTGTAAAAATCCAGAATAAAGTGAAACCAGACACTGGATTCCCCATACCTCTATTAAAAGCAAGTGTAAAAGGAGTGTAAGGGCTTTACAATGTGAGTTTTCCATAGAGGTTAAAGCAAGAGGCTCTCAGAAGTAGAGTGCAAAGCTTCAGACCAATTTTCAGGAAGAGGAGCTGAGTCTCAAACCATGATTTGTCCTTTCAAAACCAAATTAAACTTCATGTTTCAACTGTTAAGTGGAGCTAGTGCTACCAGATCATCTTTGAACCGTGTCTGGAGGCTAAAGGGTGAAAAGTATTGATATTTTTAATAATAAATGATAATGATAGACTTACAGAGGATTTCTCTTCACTAACTTAACTAAAATTTTCTTGAGGCATCTACACTGGTACTAGACTCTGTTTACCACTTAGTGCTGTGGTTTGGAGGAACACTAAGTTAAAGAAAGAGGAGAACATAGTGAAGCCAAACAATTTACAGTATCTGAAAGTTAAACCTCTCTACCACAGTTGATAAAGTGCCAAAGTGCCTGTGACCTAAATGCTGATCAGATCACATTAAAAATGGAAACATTACTGAAGAGTTAAACTGTGAATTCCTGAAAAATTATATATCTCTTTACCAGGACAAAGTTTGGCATTGTAATTTTACTTCTAAAGGTAGGGGTACCTTGCTCAGTATTCACATTTAACACATTTTTCTTAAATGCATTGATTTTTAACAGTAACAGTTTATTGTTTCCAAAGTCTAAAGAGATAAACAAAGCAAGATCTTGAGACAAAAAAGAACTTTTTTTAAAAAAACTGGAATGATTTTAAGGCTTCAGCCATACACACACTTAGATCTTCAAATCTGTGGTAGGGACTAAAGACTCTTAGAAAAGTGCACGGTTTTTGATTGATTTTACAGTACTATACATTTCAGAACATTACTACTAGAACGTCTGGCTTGTGGGTGAAGACTGTGAAAAGGGCCCCTTTTCACTCTTTTTGCAACACTTTCACATTGCCTTGGATTTTGAATTCATGTTGGGATCTGTATTGAAAATAAAAGCTCTAAAAAATAGAGTATAAACCAAAATAATAAGATATGAACTTCAACAATATGAACCTCTTATACTGGGTGTAAGAGCCTATTTAATGGGATTTCTGTTCATCATGTTTTATAATTCAGTGTGATATTGTATTCCATCACCAGCAGCTTAATTTATTTCTTCCACCATCTGCTCTTTTTTTTTTTATTCTTCCATGCCAAAAATTCAATAGCTCTCAATGAGCAAAGCGAAACTATTCTGTATTTCAGCTAAACTGGTTTTATGCTGTTGTTATTCAGAATATATTGGCCTATTTCTTACACTGGTTTTGTTTAGCTAACCAAGCTTTTTATTTTCTAAACCTGCAAAATGTGAAACAGTAAATAGTGTGTGAGCTATTAGTGCCAGCACTTCTGTAGCTGTTACTTTATGAGACAAATATCAGGCCAGTTGGTTTTTAATTGCAGGCAGTAAATGAAGCTTAGTAAGTGTGACTGTCCTTGCCACAGCTCTGTCCAGCCCATCCCTTGCACGGAGCAGGCTGAGCCACTCGCACAAACACAGACCAGTAGTCAAAGCACTCTCCATGCCAAGCCATGTTAATCCATCAATATCTCAAAATGTCCTTGTGTGTTCCCTGAGACGCCAAAATAATTATGGAAGTTTTGTGAGCTCCTAAGAGCTACAACTGTGCTCTCATTAACACCTTCTGTTCCTGAGACAGAGAGATGTATGAGTCTTCAAAATACAAAGTTTTAGATGAGACCACTTTGCTCAATACAGGACCAAATGAAAACTAAAATCAGTAACACAGAAACTTTCTTGGAGGTTTGAAATAAGGCAGTGGTAAGGACCACATCAAGCTGGTGTCCATCCATCTATGATAGGCTTACATAAAGGGTTTCATGCCACATATTGCAAAGAAATTATGGAAAATGAGCTTAGAAACTTTGCTTTGGGGCTTCCAAACTGTGGTTGCTGTTCTGGTCTAAATTAGAATTTATTGGCCCTAGGTAATTTAACCATTCATGTCCCACAAAGCACTAAAGTATTTAGACTGAGTTGGGCATTAAACATTAGATATTCTGTAATCTTAATCTTGTTGCTTCTTTCACGTAATGTGATGCCATTAGATTTCACATCATGGCATCTTTAAGTTGATTCTTTCAGCTGACTAGTTCTGGATGACATGCAAATGATGGAGTATAAGATCAGCCAAAAAATGCCATGGCAAAACTCTCGTAGTTCTTCCAAGATAGGACTCATGCTCTTTTGTATAAGAAACAAAGGATAATAAAATATGTTTTACTAGGGAAAATAGAGCTAGCTGCACAGAATTCCTTTCCATAGGCACTTATAATTTAATACAATTCTTCTGCTAAATACTATTACTATAATGCCAGGAATTATGTTGGATTTTGGGTTCATATCCCAACTGTACAATTCAGGATATGCTTCAGACCTGTTTATTCAAATAATTTTATTCAGACTGTGGCTAAAATAAACAGAGAAGCAATTTAAAGAAACTTGACGCAGGTTATTCTGAAAGTCTAGTAGACATAATGATTAATATTTCCAGGAAGGCTGATGATTAGACAAAATAATGATATAGAGAAGAGCTTTCAGGAAAAAAAAGGAAAAAGAAAAAGAGGAAAAAAAAGATGGAAAAGTGCTCTTACTGAAAATTATTGGTAACCTAAACCACCTGAAAAAATAGTGTTTGCAATAGAAGCCCTTAAAGTTATAACAGAAGTGAAAATAATACAATTATTAAGTTAAGTATAATTGAGAGATAAAATAATGTGATTGATAAGTGTGTGTTGTTTTTGCTCTCTGATTTCAAACAGAGCACAATATTAATTTAGGATTCATCAAACACGTGTGATGAAAGACAAAGAACTAGTAGGAAAAATATATCATGGCTTACACAGTCATCATTATAAGATGTAGCTCTTTGTCAGCTACCAATTTATCAGCACTGAGAGTGCTTGCCTGCTGCACCTAACAACACCCTCATGCCAACAGTGCTGTTTTCTCTTGAAGTCTCATTTATCTTCCTACACAGGTCATTAAAGTTTGAACCTGCTTGCTTGAAGTTGTGTCTAAGGTTGCCACTTTCTATGTATCCACCCCCACAGTGTTCTTGTGCTCCTGAGATATCTTTATTTTCAACAACAGCAGCAGCAGTAAAATTACTGGCATTTTCACTGTCAGAAAACTGGGAAAAGATTTTGTGTTTTATCTCAGTTTGTCATTTTAATAAGTTGAAATAGTTTTCTCTGAACTACAAGGTCTCAGTTTTAGGGGACTTGATCAATCTTAGAGTTTCTACTCTCAGCTGCATAACACATGGCACACATACACTGCTATTATCTTGGGTGTTTTTGCTTGTTTTACTCCACTGATGCTGCTTTAGGTGCCCTGACAGAAAACCCTAATTCATCATTGTGCTTCTTCCTTCCTACTCGAGGAAAGAAGTTTACCACGTAGACTGCTGTAGAAGTGGTGGGATATATATTTAAAAAAATGAATGTCTGTGTGAAAACAACAATAGCTGCTAAAAAGAGAATATAAGCAAAAGCCTGCTTTACCGTTATAGACGGTGACCGTGGGCAGCTGTATCATTACAAAATCAGTAATTTAGATTGGAAGGGGCAGCTGAAAGTCTTCAGGTTTAACATCCAGCCCCTGACTCAAGCAAGGCTGACTAAATCAGGTTGTTCAAGGCTCTCTCCAGGCAACTTTTGAATGTCTTCAAGTTGGAAATTCTACAGCCTGTCTAGCCCTCTGTGCCACTGGTTGACCATCTTCATGCTGAAGAAGCTTGATCTGCTTTCTAACCAAAATTTGCTGTGTTGACTCTTGTGGCTGGGCACTTCAGGGAGAGTCTGTGTCAATCTTTTCTGTAGCCTCCCATTCAGTAGTTCAAGCCAGCAATAAGATGTTGCCATAGTAGACAACCAATGTGTGTATTTAGGGATCAGTACTGCAACATACTGTAGCAGAAAATAATTGTGAAGATTACAGGAGATCAGCTAGTACAAAAAGTGCCAGCCCAATTTCTGACTGGGAAAGAATAATTATACGTGTTCTGTACTGATACGCTGACTCCTGGATGACATTCAAACAAAATTCCTTGAGTTGAAAGCAGACAGCATTTAATTCTAATATAATTCTATATTATTATTATTTTTAATAAAAATGTAACTGGATTCCTGTAAAATTTAGGTATTTGAACATTTTCCTAGTCCTCCTTTGTTTTGATAGACACGATGTGTATTTTGATTCCATGCTTTTTTTCCTAGTGTTGTGCTACTAGAGTTGTTTGGCACATGACTGTTCCAAATGACTGGCTACCTGTATTCCATCTCTGGATCACATATACTGTATATATGAGGTCTGATTATTCTGGCACTGCTGGGACTGCATCTGGCTTCTGGGTAACATCACCTCTTCCTGAACATAAATTGGATGGAGTGAAACCAACAGTCCCTCAGTTCCTTCATGCTGTCATAGCTCATTTTGACTTCTCTGTGTGCAGTGTACCTTGTGATACCAATACCTGCTTACCAGGGTGGACAGTAGGGTTATTGTAACTTGTGTGTCTGGTGTGGAGGAGCTTACTTCTTACAGTTTTCTCTTTTACTGCACTGCTTAGTTAGGTAAAATGAAAATAAATCTTATTAATAGTAGAGACAGATTTGTTTCTTGTTCTGGCTCAGAGTTCTGGAGACGCTGAAGGAAGACAGCCGGTGTAGACATAAACTCCAGAAAGTCAAAGTATTGAGGAAGAACATCTGTAGGAGATATGAGAATATTTGATTTCAACAAGGCAGACATAGCAGTGTCATTTACTCTTCTTAGCCAAATCACTTAAGAAAAATTTGAGAACACGACTATATGTTATGCCCTTTGGAACAGTATGTAGGAGTAATTCAGAGGAATCTGAACAGGCAAACTGAGTGCTCTGCTCTCCTCCACATGAATGCTTTTTAATTACAGGTTACTGGAATAGGCAAAAATGCACAGCAAAATCTAGCTTCTGTGGCACATGTCTTTAAATGTGGTAAAGAGGAGCTCAGGTGTGCCTTATTAGAGCTCTAAAAATACTACATACTCAAAGCATTCCAAGATTTCTTGGCTTTATGAGACCACAGTTGGCACACTTCACACGGAGTCAGGCTTTATTTCCTCCTGCTTTCATTTGATATCCTTTGTTCAGGAACCCAGCTAGGAATGCTCGTCTCTCCTGGAACCACAGTACAATTTTTTTGGTAAAAGAGCTTTTACTCTCTAGCAGTTTGCTTTTTTATACCATGTATTCATTGAGATTTCCTTTTTAGTAGGTAAAGTGATCACTTGAAGAGCTATGGAGATTCCTAGTTTCTGCTATGATCCTAATGATGATGTTACCCCATGCTCTATTCTATTTCTCAACAAAATGTCAGATGTTTTGGTTTTTATTGGGTCATCTACTTCATGTTTTTTGCCACAGTCACAGAACTTACTTCTCCATGGGGAAATCAAACAGCAAAATTTTATTTATTTTTAAAATTAGTTTAAAAGAATAGGACTTCTTGAGAGCTTCTTCAGATTGTTGATACAAATCAAGTTGATGCAATACTGATGAAGTACAGCTTGATTGCATCTATTCTAGGCAAGGCTGGAGCTGTGAGGGCTCAGATTTTGAGAAGCCGCTGTCTCAGAAGTTTTCAGGGGAACTCTATGGGAATCAGTCCTTTCCAGCTAGTATCGTGCTTTATCAGATCCTGCAAGCTTTTAAAAATTTCCTTAGAAGGCAGATTTCCATTGTGAGGATTTGCTCATCCACCAGAACTAGCATCCATGGAAAATGACAGTAGAAACATGTATTAACCTTGAATAAATCAGTTCCTTCAAAACATGTCTCTCTAACTGTTGCTATGAGCCCTGCTTCCACTGCTGCAGAATCTATCTGGAGTCTGAACTGTCAAAGGAATTTAAGACTGGTTGAGCCTGCTCATCCCTGTATACCTCTGTGTGTGGGAGTCAGGAGAGGGTGAGATCATTCAGTGCACAGCGGAGCCCCAACAAAGACTCCTGACTTACAGGGTCGGAACTGACATTTGTGGGTCTAACACACACCCCAGAGTGAAACTGCCAGAAACAGTCTCTTCTCAGCTGTTCTTTTGCTAAGTGAATTCTTCTTTTGGTATCTCTAAGGTAACTGGAATCTTTGTGCTACTTATCTTCTAGCACATCAAATATATCAGATAATAGTTAAGTCAGAACAATAAGGGATGAGATGCTGTGTCAGCATGTGGGCTGCAAATGGAACAAAAGAGTTTTCTTAAATTCAGTATGTTCTGAAAATACAAAGTAAGTGGTAATGTTCAGCCATGCAGTAACAGGCCATAAAAGGAAAAGGAGTTACTCTTAACACTGCAGTTCTTTTGTCTTCCTATATCAACATTCCCTTGTTTTTTAAATCGCCACAACAAATTACACTCTGAACTCTGCAAGTACCTTCACTATTTCTTCCAGACTATTCTTCTTCAAAACAGACTGTGAAACCATGTTTGTTAAGTCTCATTGTGTTCTTTATGGCTGTGGTGCACATGCTGTCCAGCAGCTGGAGTGAGATTTGGGGAATGATGAAGTCAAAAGGACACAGATTTTTTCAGTGTGTTGAGATTGTTATTTAATCACCATTAAGGTGATGTTTACCTCTGCCCTTTGTATTTGCTATTTACCACATTGTCTCATGATATTTTTTTCACGGGAATCTTTAATGTGGTTATGTAATAAGCGCAAACAGCACTAATACATAAAGGACTATTTTGTAGAAAATACCAATCCAGAGGTACTATTGCCTGTTCATGTCTGCATGATTTAAAATGCTGTTACGTAAAAAGAGACTGTGTTGTGAATATATGAGGGCACAACAGATGAAAACGTGGTAAGTAGATTAACATCTACATAGCTATATTGCCATCTATTATGCTATTTGAGAAATCTGGCCAAAATTGCATCTGAATTCCTGTATTTGACATATCTAACATGCATAAACTGCAATACAATTTACATTTCAGTCCTCTGACTTTTAGGGAAAGCTTGTTTACTCAGTAAAGCAGAAGCAGTAGTATTTATGCTCCGCTGTAGCCCCCAGCTCCTTTACACGGACCAAAGTGTGCTGTATCTCCTGTTGCCCATTTGTTTGCTTTCTTCTCTTACTGTAAGGGAATTCTTACCTTCAGGAATACCTCAGGAAAAATCAGCTTTAAAAGACATTAATAAATTTTGGAGGACTTTTTTGTTTGTTTAAACCACAGGAGGAACTTGTCAATAATGTCCTGATTTTTGCGTGTTTTTTTTGTTAGCTCCTAATTTATCACAGCTAAATCAATATATTTAATGCATAGGGAAAAAAAAATGCTTGGAAGGTTCTAATTCAACCTCCTGCTCCAAGCAAGGCTGTATTCCGAATTAAGTTGAGGATTTTGTGCCTGATTGTGTCAAGTTTTGACGGTATCCAAGGGTGAAGACTGTGTAAAGTCTCCAGTTATTGTTCCAGTTAAAGATTTTTTTCTGTATATCCCAGTCAGTATTTCCCTGACTCAACTCATGCATGCTATCTCTTGTTCTTTCACTGTGCCCAACAGGTAATCAAAGACAACACTTAGATCACCTCTTAGCCATCTCTTTTTCTCCACAGACATTACTCACCCAGGCTCACTGAGTTCCAATCTTGTGGTGCTGTGTCAGCCTGAAATCGCGCTTGGGTTTTGCGGTTCAGCGTGGTTCAGGTCAGCACAACTTCAGGATTTTTTGCTTCATGTCATGGAGATAACCCACAATTAGGATAGTACAAGAAAGGTTTAAAACATTTCTTTCCATCTTGAAACTCTTCTACACTGCCCAAATAAGTGACTGACAGTGAGACTTGGGGCCTGTTGTTTAGTTGATTATGGTTAGATCTTTGCATGAAGGGTAATGCACAGTGTAATTAGTATTATTAACTGTGAAAATACAAGTGTTTACTAAACTGGTATCTAATACACCTGGACTATAAATTATGCTTTCTTTCTCTCACACAAAATTCTCATCTTTGTATTTACGCTTAATGGGTAGTGGTAGTGCAGATAAACATTTCAATGAATCAGGCTCTGGAGTGGAAGGCTTGGACACAATTAGAATATTAGCTTCAGATAGTAATTGCCAGCATAGTTAAATGTTGGTTTATTTAAATATACCCACCAAATTATAATGGGCCCTAATGCATGGGAATGAATCGTAGTCTTGTTATGTTCAGTGAATACTTAGCTATATCCTTTATGTAAACATCCTACTCACAGTAATCCAGTAAGGACATAAGGTAGAGTCTGTTTATTTTAAGAGGTAAACCACTCAGGATTATACAGGAATTAGGATGTGCATGCATATATGGAGGTTTCCGATGTGAGGAAACTGCAGGTTGTCCATTTCACTCTGCTTTTGCTCCATGATAAAATGTGGAGTGTGCTCCCTTAATTATCAAACAGTCTGTATTCCTGACTTGCAGAAACATTTTAGTGTGTAAAATCTAAATCGGGATTTAAATTCTGAATTCAGAAGAAAGGTGTGTTAAAGAAGTCATACATTTCCTCATAGTAAATGCCTTATTATTTGAACACTTATAACTGCCTGGTATTTCCTGTGATAAATTGATGGGTTTAGTTTCTCAAAATGTGTAACACTCTGGACTGAAAGTTTGCATGGTGAATGTCTTGCTTCTCTCTATTCAGAAATTTTTGGCCAACACATTCACTTCTGGATGTGAATCTGTGACGCAGAGCCTGGACTACTAATACATCTGAATTCCAGAGAGGAATTCCTCTCCTCACACAACTGCAGAATTCAGCATTTCATATGCAGAAGTACCTTGCAACCTTAAATTACACTTCTTTTTCCTCTTATTTCTATGGCACTTCTGCATCTCTTGAGCAGAATGGGGCTGGCTAAAGCAACAAGGTGAGATCTGCGTGTAACACCCCTGCTTCGTTTATTGTAGATTCTGTTCTGTGTGATGAGTGGGACAGGGGACAAACAGATTCCTACTGTTCTCAAAGATCAGGGCTTGATGAGTCAGATCAAAAGCCTATTAGTTTAGGATACTTTTGTTATCCCTCTTCTTGTGCCTGCGTAACTTAGGAATCAGAACAGCTTCTTTTCAATTGAATCATGTTTCTGACACAGATTTTTGCTTTAGTATGGGTGAAAAGCAATTTAATAATTCCCCATTCCAGACCAGCATTTGAAGGGTATGTAGTCATTAGGAGAAATACTGAAAAGCTCAAAAAGAAAAATAAATTTTATGTTTCATCCATTCTGCACATTGAACAGTGCAAGGCTAACATACAAAAACCATGCATTTTAATCTGTCATGATAATAAATGAATACCTACAGTTAAAATACTGCATTCCAGCTTAATGCTGAGGCCTCTTTTGCAGAATAAAATGGTAGTTGATTAATTTATGTTCTTAAATATAGGCAGACTTGATCTCTTTGTGTAGATCCTCAGGGGCACCTCATGGCTTCCACTGACCTACATTAACACTTATTTTCAGCAAACTGCTTCGTGACGTTACTAAAACTTGGGCCCAGATGAGGTATCCAGAGTAGGTGTAGTGCACACCATTTGTTTTTTTAGTATTACTCTAAAAGGGAGTTCTCAGATAGCATGGCAGACAGTGGGACATGCATGAACCAACACCAAATCCCACTTCCTAAAGCCCACTCTCAGCTAAGATGGACTAAGGCAAAATCGAAAATTCCCGCTGCTTATATTTTCCCTACAGAGATCATTGCAAAGCATGTTAGCTTGAACATTTAATCACAAAATCAGGAATGTATTTGGAGCTGTGTGCATGAGAGTGTTACCTAGTGACATCCATTGGGACCCTGTGTTTTAGCTTAAAGTACATACTTTAAAAAAAATGTTTCTGAGGTTATAAGGGTAAATGTTTTGGAGGAAGTTCCTGAAAACATAGGTCCTGTAGGAATCATACCCTTAATCCATTGGCTTGATGCAGTTTTCAGCACAATCAGTAAAATCCCACTGCCTTTGCTTGGCTTTGGATTAGACCTCAAGGGTCACAAACTGGTTGAACTAAGCAGTGGAGCAGATGCGAGCTTCCTCAACTTGCAGACCTTTCTACCAGATTCCTGTTCAGACTTGTTAGCATCTGAATCTCAGGAGTGCTTTCTGGAATATACATCTGCAGAAAACAGCAAACGTGTAAATTATTCTCTTAAATCTCAAAGTTTTACTTCTAAAAAGGGCAAAAGTAACTTTCCTTTTAAGGAACTCAGTACTACATTCACTTACGCCTCCAAGCTTGAAGACCTCCTCTTTTGTGAGGTGTTTATGCACTCCTTATGCAGCTGTCATACAACAGTTTAATTAAGCAATACTCCACTTAAACTGCAGTCAGCCACTATGGCCAGGGTACATTTCCTCTGCCCACCGTGGAGAGTTGGTTGTTCTAATTTCATTTGTTCAAATTAATGTGTTAACTCCCTCTGAGGAGCTAAGTAGTGTGTCACAGCTTGAGGCAGGACCTCTGCACACGAACCCTTTTAGTTCATAGCAGGATTCAGGCATGCAAATGTTGACATTTTGAAATTGTTTCCCCAGAAGGTCAAATTAGTATAACTGGCTACAAAAAGAAAACAAGTCTACCCTGATGCCTTTCATAATTAGACTAGCTAGAAATAAACCCAAGTGTTTGCCATTGTACTCAAAGCCATGTCAGCTGCTACTGGAATTACATTTGTTTATGGGAAAAAAAAAAATAAAACAAAAGACTTGATTTTGAATATTTATTTGACATTACAGGAAACAAATGGCTGAAATAAGTTTTGAAAACTTTGTAAAAAGTAGTGTATTTGTTGTATACTGATTGGTAATGTACTGTTTTTTACAGTCTTCTGTGAGATGTCTATTCCTGAAGGTTTTCAAATATATTTGGATCAGTAGGAAACCTCCTCATCATCAGGACAAGGAGTCATTTTCCCAACTATCTTAGAAGTATGAATGTAGTTTGCAACAGAATGTCATGATGCTGCTTTGTAATGTCTTTCTTGGGTATTACTTAGTCTTGAAACATTACAAACATGTAGGAACTATATTATGACATTAGTTTATTCCAGATTTAATCAAAATCTTGCTAGATGATAAGAAGTTTTAGAGACATGTTTAGTACATTTCACTTAAAGTGTTTAAGTTATATCCACATCTGCTCTAAATTAATTTGGGTGTACTAAAGAGCAGTAGAGCAATAGTTGTATCAGTTTTTAATCTGCTGAAATGTGTCTTTAGAACTTACTTGGAACCACCCAGTGCTACTTTAATTTGGAAACACTGAATCAGTGTCCTGTTCAATTTTAGGTGAATTGTAACTTCAATTTTTAAATTTTTTTCCCCCCCACCAAATCTCTGGAGTGTACCATTAACCACAATGTGTTAGTGTATGAGCATCAAGGAAAAATGTGAGTTCTCCTTTAACTTTCAGCAGGGATTTTGTGTGAATGTTCCTCATCTGTCAACAGTGACTCATGGTATCTTGGATCAGTGTGGGCATTTGGAAGCCTGTGTGGCAGTTGACATACACATACACTTGAATATTGCACCCAAAGGAGCGTTCTTTTGGAGGGAAATTAGTAGAGTAACCAGTGGAGCTGCCGAGAATGAATAATATCATTGGGTCTGGAAGGGGAACTGGAAAGTGCCCTGCCTTTTCCCCCACAACATTCCAAGTTTTAATGCGCCCTTTACATGAACCAAACTTACACTGAGGCTGCACAACGTGTGTAAGAAATTAATTAAATTCACATTGTGCTGGCGTGGCAATATGGTGCCAGTGGACAATGTTTCCTAAATCCAGGTGAAAAATGGCCCTGCTTCAAAGAGCACAAAGTGCAAATAAACGCAGAGTGTGGAAAAATAAACTGGGTTAAAATTTGCAGTGCATTTTGCAAAAATCGTTATATTTTGGTAATTCTCATCTTACATAGTTAAGATAAGAAGGCAAACCCTGCTTTCCATTTCAGTGTGCCTGGACCATTTCACTGATACCTCAGTCTACAGATCATTCTCTAAAGGCTTCTGTTCTGACAGGGACACAAAGTAAATGATATGAATGTGATCTCTGATTTCTGTCTTGGTAAGAAAAGTGCAGCTTTTGTGGCTTGAGCAAAAATGATATAATGATTCTCATTTATATTCCACTGGAGCTTCAGAAATAAAAACTTCCATTATTTTTCTTTCCTGATGCTAACACTGTGAGGATAATGATGCTATTGTGTTGATGCAAGAAGAGCTACCATTTATTTAGATTGATGAGACACCTAGGATCAGTGGTGTAGACTACATCACTTTTCTGCTAGTTTAAAGAGAGTGGAAAAGAATAAAAACTCTGGAAAAAGATGGATATTTTGCATGGCAGGCATCCACACCAGCTTTTTCCCTCTCCACTCCAAGTTAATTTCGTTGAACATAATACTGCTTGGTTTTTGTTACTTTTGGAACAGTATTTTCACTTTTTCAGTTCTAATTTTTGTACTTGTCACCTCCCTCTTACTGACATTTGCTGCAGGAGGTGGAGATGTGGCTGGACACGCTGCAGTTGGGCCATGCCAGCTGAGAGCAGCCACCAGGAACCTGCTACGAGCCAGTTCAGGTGGGACTGGCCGAGTGATCTGGGAGTCAAAACATCATAAAGTTACTTTCAGTTGTCTTTGGATCCCCTTCTGAGGCTGCTCTTAATAGGGGCTGATGTACCAGTGATTTGTTGTTCAAACAAATCCAACTGTATTTACACTGACATGTCTTTGAGCAAGTGAACCTGTGCTCTGGGGTCAAGCACTGTGAAGTTGTATCCAAACCTCACCGTGCATTAAGCGCAGCCAGACAGGAGGTGCCACCTGAGTGCTGCTGATAATCCACTCACTTTTCCTCTTCCACCTCTACTGGAAATTGCTGATGGGTCTTTCTGAAGTTCACTTAAAAGGTGGAATATGGACAAGTTATTTCAAAAGAAAAGGCATTTAGAAGGAATTAGGGCTTGAAAAGCTGTTACAGAAACTGAATTCAGTCAATGTGAAATGATGCTGTTTGCAGATACTTCCACTCATCCAGGGAAGCCTCAAAGGCTTTGAGGAGGGGAGATGCAGTGGGGAAGAGGAAGGGTGAGGGAGGCACCATTGCCAGCTGAGAAGGGAGTCACAGCAGTAATTTTGCTGAATTAGATTCCAAGTTTTGCATCTTCACTTTCCTTGTCAAGACTCAGGTCGTGGCTGCACTTTTATCCACACATGATTAGGAGGAAAATACGTTGTCTCCAGCCACAGCCAAAGAAAACACATAGTATGGTGTTTCCATAACCAGAGTTCTCTGTAGTAGAAGATAACAGGGTTAGGTCAATTAGAGAGTGAGAGTTCCCCAGAGTACTCTCTTAAGTTTTTTACAATTTGAATTTCTGGAACTTGGTGAGCAGGAGGCTGTGTCTCTAAATTTAATAGCCTCTTAAAAGTTTTCTTTTTCTTGATTTTGCCACTTTATCCCTTGAAACTATAACCAATTTTCCATTTACAGCAGCCCACGTCAGGAATTTCTACAGTTTAACTGCGTGTTATGTGAAATGGATTAAGACAAATTTTGAGTGAATTTAAAACTAGTTAAAGCTCTTCACACTGTAGTTTTGTGGTGTTGTCAGAATTACAGCTGCAATTTTGCTTCTATGTAGTGAAATTATAGGTAGAAATGCATTCCTCCCAGCTCCTTTAGAGTATGCCCAGACCCAAAAAATGAATGTAAAAATTGTATGTAAGGTTTACTTTCCATTTTGAATGTGGCAGTTAATTATAAATTTCTTGTTTCTTATTTGACTGTGTAATAATTATAAAAATAATGAAAGAAAATCTAGTTTGGTTTGTGTAACTTGAAAGACATTTGAAATTTTTTATAGATAGAGCAGTATCAGGCAGTATCAGGGGTTTGCTGCTGAATGTTTAATTGCTATGTAATGACATTTGGATGGAAGGGAAAACTGGAAATTCCTTTTTCATGCACAGAAGATTGTAGGTGCAACTGGAAACATTTGAGAAATAATGTTTACTAATTTGTTCTAATGAACAATAAATATATTACACACACTGCAGAACTGCCACAATCAGAATCTCCTATCTGTGGCGTAAGTCCATTGATTTTCATTGGGATAAATTAAGAGCAAAATTGGGCATTATCGCTTTATTTTGGCATGGAAGTCTGTGCAAGGAGTGTCAGGGGTTAGAAGTCCCTGCTGTATTTTGCTGCAGTTACGGTGCACAGTGGAGCTGTGTGTATCTGTCTGTGAGCTACACAGACTGCTTAACTGCAGTTCTCCTTTCAGCCCCTTGCTGAAACTCATCCAAAACCTCACTTATGGATTAGAGGAAACAAGAGCTATCAGAAGGGAGAAGGATGTAAATCCAAGCATGAATTTTACTCATCCATTCTATTAATGTTAAAAGACAATTCCTCAAAGTGCTGGGTATGTGATCAATGTGAAGGGTAGATCCATTCTGGAAAAACAAAATTTTAGCAGAAGGAGTGTTGATAGCTGTGTCTGAAATTAAGAATATGAGGTCACTGATATGTAACCATAAACAAAATCCTGGACACAGTCCATCTAAGCCAGCTGCTATATAAATTATAATGGTTATAATGATTTACCTACTAGCAAGACTAATCCAGAGCCCTTTTTGCATCTTATTAATCAGAGGACTTTGAAGAGTTGTTACACAGATAGAGACAAGAGTTTCACACATGATTTTCAAGCTTAAAAAGACCTTCTTTGAAGCAGGTCAGATGCATTTTCCATCACAAATTTGCTAAAAACACAAGTGTTACTTATTTTATTTCACAGTTTTGTGTATGCAACTAAATTTCCAGGGAAGCTTCCTAACCTATTGTGGATATTAAATAACTCACCTTATTAAATAATTTGTGCAGGTTTATATTGTCAGTTCAATAATAAAAATAAAATACATCAAAGAAGGCAGAGAAGGACTTTACAGAAGCATGGAAAGGTTTGTGTTGAAAGAGACCTCGTAGATCATATCGTTCCAAGAGTATGGGACACCTTGCCATGAGCAGGAACACCTTGCACTAGACCAGATTGCTCAAAGCCCCATCCAACGTGGCCTTGGACAGTTTCAGGGATGGGTCATCCACATCTTCTCTGAGCAGCCTGGGCCTGTGTCTTACCACCTTCATAGCAAAGAATTTCTTCCTGCTATCAAATCTAAATCTGCCTGCCATCAGTTTAGAGGTTGTTTAATTTCGCATCGAATCCACCTCTGCTGGATTTCCTCCATCCCAGTGTTTGAGGCTGTAGAGACACATTCCCTTGCAGCCTCTTAAGCCAATGAAAGCACTGACACTCTGACTTACTGATGGCTGACCCTCTGCAGGGCACTCTCATTCTTACACTGTCTCAATTTTGACATCTAAATCCTTTACAGACCTACCCCATTAGTGTTTCCAAGAGTCAATGGTAACTTGGTTGTCAAACAGCAAAGTCACACTTGAAAATAAACCACCAGTTTTAAAAAAATTCCTCTGATATCCCTATGAAAATTAACAGCTCATATTTGCTAGTTCTTCTAAATGAGCCAATTTATTGTTCAAGTACATTGATGTAGTAGCTGAAAACGGGATTTCTTTAAGAGTTAAAAAAATACTTTAATACTTTTGCCCTGGGAAAGGAATACACTTGCATGAGGAAGGGTTTTATCATAACTGCAACTCTAGTACACATATGGACATTGTTGTTGCTTTTGACTCCTGATAGTCCATGGTATGTAAATCACAAAGACACTGATTGGGTTTTTGACTTTGAACTTTCAGGTTCAGTTGCTAGGAGGTTCCCTTTTCAGAAGGGAATTTTCTAAAACACTATTGTATTTAATTAGGTTTTTTTGTAACAGTCCCCAAACATCATGAAAGGTTCTGGCATTATTCAGAGTTTCACTCTCATGTGAGTTTTTACTCAGAAATAATGATTATTTGGAAGATGAACTGACTTCAAGAATAATAAATGAATAAATTATCAAACCTAAAACTTCTCAAATTGGACTTGTACAAAAGTCATCATGTAGGCCTTTTGTCCTTTCATTGTGTAAATCTGACTTTTTTTGCCATGATTATGACAAAATACAGTCATGTCTTTTGAGCTAACTTCAAAGTAGCTTGCCTGAGAAAATACTCTAGTAATTCAACATGCAGCTTCATCGAGTAACAATTAGATGAAGAGCAAAATCAATTCATCTTTGCTGGCATCCTAGCCAGTGTTGTTGGACGCTGAGTACATAAGCGAGTTTCAGGGTAACTCAGGTGCACTTACACTGCAGCGTGGTCAGTATCTGGAGCAAGTAGCTGTGTCTGTAGAGAACAACAGCTCTTTTCCTGACTTGTTCTGGCAGAAAAAGTTCATGAATTGGAAATCAATGTCTTGCTTTATTTGTGCTCCATGCTACACTTGGACCCAACACGTAGCTCACCCATGCAGAGGATGGGATGTGATAGTCTTCCCACCTCAGTCCTGCTTGGCCAAGTGGAATGCATCCCTGGCAAAACAGCAGTCTGTGTGTTAGTCCCTGCAAAGGTGTTTGTGCCTCTATGATAAGGTATTTAATGAGACAAGGCCAGTATTCTTTATAGATAAGGTAATCACTCCTTGAAGTTACAACTACCCACAATTTTACTTAATTGATAACCAGTACCGGTTCTGCTTGCTGGAGACTAACTTCATAGAAGTATCATAGAGAGAGCCGAAAATTGATTAACTTCTAACTAGATCTGATAACTGAGTTATTTAATGATTAGGATTTAGCTGGCTGTTTACCTTGCTAGCTCAGATGGTGCAATTTAAGGTCACACCGTGCCACATTGGGCTAACCAAACTCATAAGCCTGAGTTAATATGCCTGCAGTATTTTCAATATTTGAGTTAGAATGTTTGTAAACTTTGCATTAGATCATTCTTTTGCCGTATTACTGCCACATTTTAAAGAACCTTGATAGTTACAGATCTTAAGATCTGGGTGCTCATTAGCGTGGTGCACCACTTTCATTATTTCTCCTGAGCAATTCTTATACCAGCATAAGTACGAGATAGCAAAGATGTTACCTACTTAAATCTCAAGACAGATGAATTTTCCCTTAGACAGAAAACATGTTATTAAAACCAGATTATGGTTTCCTTTTGCCATCATATATTCCTGCCTGATGCATCACACACACACACACAAAATTGCTATAGGTAGTATGGGTAATGTAAGTGTGATTTTGTAACAATGTTGGGCTTAAATATTTGTGAAGTTCATGATTAAAGGTGTGCCATAACCTTTCTCACAAAGCCAAATTCATAATATGGGATGTTAAAATAATTTTACAAATGTATGAGATCAAGCTTTACAAGTCTTTGTTTAGCTCATAGGTTAATATTTCTCATGTTTTATAAGAAAACAGCTGAGCAATAGGGATAATCTGGATTCACTTTCAGAGACCAAAAGGACAAATAATACAGCTAATAAAGGGAAAACAGGTTGGTTTTAAAATCTAAATGTTTTATGTCTTTGAAATATCATGTGACCCCTTCAATTACTCAAACCCAAAACACTTTAAGGGCTGTCATGTAGCTAAATAGTGCTGACATTAATGAGCTAAAATCTTCTCTCAGTTTTACAGTATAAAAAACATATGCATCAGTATTTTGAAGTCAAAGGATTCCATGCTTATTCTAGTGCAACTGAAACAAAACATGGGTGTAACATTCCTCCTTCCAGGTATCTGGTTTTAATCAAACTATACTCCTGGCCCTCAAGTTTTCTTTGCTACAGTGGAAGGTAGTCAGGAGTGTTTCATTTAAAATGCTTGGTTTACATCATGATTGCACAAAAAACTGTATATCTTGTCCTAGCTACCTCTAATTGATAAATTGTAATAGCTCCCTGGACTGAGTTTCTGAACTATGTGTTCTCTCAGAAGCAAAAGTTTTGCTCAAAAACAAACACAGTACTGTTTTTTTTCTCCTTTTGGTAGAGTTCAGTGAAACCAGGTGATTGGCAACTGTTATGATAAGGTAGACGAAGAGGATGAAAGCTAGGACTGATTGAACAGCTGTGAGGGGCTCTGTTCCAGTTGTATTTTGATTGCTGATAAGATAACCCTCCCTTTTCTCCCAGTGATTTATCTCATTCAAATTACAATAACACTGAATTGCCATCAACAACAAACGCTGTGTAGTTTCAAGTTTCTGTGACTCTAGTGTAGCAAAAACCCAAAGGTGCTGATTAGAAGTTTTCATGTTACATTTCTAAAAATGGATAAATCACTTACTGCACTATATGATCTCATAGACTTTATAAGCCTGTTTTTTGTTTCATTTGAGATAAAACTGATCACTTTCTGGTATTTCCAAGCAGCATAATTCTAAAATTATCTGAAAGCATAACTTGTTGGGGTTTGTTTTTGGAGGGAGGGTGTTGATAATTTGTATTTCTCTTTATTCTTCTGCTCCTAATATGAAATCAAAGACTTACTGGTAAAAATAGTTCAGAAATATTGGGACAGTTTGGATGTAATTGAAGGACATATAATCTCACTAGTTAAACTAAAAGATGTAACAAAACAAATTTTTCTGCAGTTTTTTTTCCCCTCAGGTGAAATGCTAAAAAGAAAAAAAAAAAAGAAAAAAGAAAAAAAAAGAATTAATTAGCTTTCCTTGTTTTGTTTTGTAGAAGTTTGAATTGTACCACAGACTGTTAACAAGTT
Organism: Pycnonotus jocosus; assembly: GCA_013400435.1. Lineage (NCBI taxonomy): Eukaryota > Metazoa > Chordata > Aves > Passeriformes > Pycnonotidae > Pycnonotus > Pycnonotus jocosus. The sequence continues at coordinate 152,435 of VWYP01033808.1, forward strand.
ACTTTTAATTAGGGTGGGTGACTGAGCTATTCTCCTCACTAAGGGCTAGATCCTAAGGTCCCAGTGATGTCTGAGGTGACAATGAAAGAAAATAATTGTGGTATAAAGTAGTTAAATCCTGGGTAGGGGGAAAAGGAGTTGTTATACTTCAGGATATTGGCCATTTTACTAGGAATTAGACCTGGCATGGGGTCAAACTCACCTGATTTTGGGCTAGTGTTTTCCATTATATAGGGAAATACTCCACTGAAATATCTCACTGTATGACAGCCTTTGTCTCGTCTAGGTGGGGACTGAACTCCCAACATGTAAAATGCCTTTTCCATGCTTACATTGCTGGTTTTACCACACAGCTCTGCTGGCTCATGCCTTGTAGGAAGCTTCCTTGATTTCTTGCCAGTCCCTGCCTTTTCCATAACTGTTTGACTGGGGCAGAAGTCACCATCTGCACTCACAGCAATGAAATGGGGAAGCTACAGGAGAGGTTGGAAGTTAGAATACCCACTCCTTTCTTTGCCTGTGTCTAAGAATTCAGCAAATAATTACTCAATGACTAATTTACACCTGGGATTATTTAGAAAGATACACATGCTGATATACAGAACAGGCACAATATGCATATGTGTAAGCAAGAAATGCATGTGCAAACATGCAGCCACCTGATCCTCTGCAGCCAGAGTAGAGGCCTGGCGAGAGAAGAAGGAAATGTTCTAGCATGACGTTGTGGGAGGCACTGCTCACAGTTCAGCAGAATCCCTGTTTGATGGCATAATGGCATTGACTCATCTTTTATCTGCTGCTGGGAGATCTACAGCCAGATCTTATCGCTGCTGGCAGAGGAATGCAGGTCGAGAGTTTTGTACAACCCACTCGTTGGCTTCAGGAGCGTGTTGTGACGAGCAGCACTCCCTGTATGATCCAGGACTCTTCAGAGTCACCAGGAATAGGACAGGACCAGATCTGAATCCTGCTGAGGAAACTGGGAAACCTTTCCTCTGGTTTTTGGAGGAATTGATGTGCCCTTTTGACCCTTATCAACAAAACCAGTCTTGGCTGGTGTGTGTCATTGTGAAGTCTATAACAGGGACGTAGGCCAAAGCCCACAAATTTTCTAAGTTGTTACACAGACAAACTCCCTCTTGCTAAAAAGATTAAAGATAGTTTGCCTGCTAGTAGATAAGTGAAAAATAAGATGGTTTTCTTTTGTTATGTTCTCCTCTTGACAAACTCCGCTGAGGGAACACAGACGTAAAACAAGGTTTACAGTGGAATACCAACCATGGATAAAGCAAACTTCAGGATCTGCATGACTGTATTCATCTTAGCTATAGCTGTGGTTTTCTGGCTTCTTTTTTAATGAAGAAGTGTGATAAAAATAAACCAAATCTACATTCCTTGTGCATGCATATCTCCATGGATTTCACAGCAGGAATTTGGCCCTCTCTGTGTATATATACTATTAAGTTACAATTCCATTAGCAAATTAAATAACCACGTATTAAAATGAAAGCAAGAGTTAGGGACTGGTTTTCTTCTGTAAATGTGCCAACTTTATCTGGCAGAGTGAATGTTCTGACACAAGTCAGACTGGATCAACAGACACATCAGTTAATAGAAGAAAGACCGTGCAGAGTCTACAGAAAAGCACACTGAAAAAGGTCAAATACTTCAAGCTTGGACACTGGCAGAGAAAGGAGACTAAGATGGAGCAAGTAAGGAATGTGAATTAAAGGTAGTTGAAGTAGTTATTAGGGACATCTATCCCACAAACCTTGAGAAATTCAACTTCCATCTGGTTTCAGTGATCATCACATTTGTTATAATATGATTATTTTTTAAGATATGGTGTATTTGAAACTGTTAGTTTTGATCACCTGCAATACTTAATAAATGTGGGAATGAAGCACCACTAACAAAAGCAATGACATCTCTTTTATCTTCAAAATACCACCACACACTTTAAATCTCCCTCATAGAGCATTCCACAGACAATGCTAGTTGTAGTGTGCAGTGGTTAGCTGTGTGGGGCTCATTCATTCCTGCTCAAAGCTACAGGCATGACTACAGCTGAGGATGTGTCAAAAGGAAATGAGAAAATTATCTTAGGGCAATTACTGAAGAAATGCTCTGGGAAATTACTGAAAAAATGGTAATGTTACATCTTTGCAATAAAGATAACTGCACAGATCATAGAGGAAGTGAAAAAAAAAAAAGCGTTTAAGAACAGGCAACCATTACCTGTCTGCATAGATCATGGCTAGGCCAACATTTAATTATAAGAAAAAAAAGGGAAAATATTTAGGCTACGCTAGTAGACAGGATTAATTTCGTTGATTCATTGAAAGCATTCATCATTTCCTCTTGTCATTAGAATGCAATCTTTGTTGTAAATCTTGGTTTATGTTATCACTGATCATCCACAAACCTTGCCAAGCGTGAGTGATGGACTCTTAGTAGAATTGATGGATGCCAGTGCCCTTCTGGGGTTGAGCCCTGTCTTTGCTCTCTCTCTCAGCAATAGTCACTCATTGGATAATGAGGACACTGGATGGTAAACACTTTAAAACTAATAAATTTGAGGAAGTGGAATACTTAATTTGTATTGATTGTGCAAATGCCATTGCTTTGTTCTTCAACACTCTGTTCCAGAATGGCCTGTAAAGCCACATTCATCACTGGATGAATACACATCAGGTATAATAAACAGCAGAGGAACTGCAAAATTTATTTAGGATTTCACCTCCTACTTGTGATGTAGTTCAAACCTACCTAAATTAGTAGTGATTGAGAATCATCAACACACAAATGATGTTTTTCTCCTTGGCCTATATTTCCAGCCTGATTCCTGACAGGGAGAAACGTGATGTCATGTGCTTTAAAATACACTGTTTGGAGCATGTCCAGGCCTAATCTTTTGGGCAACAGACCCTATAAATCCAGTTGTCACCTGCAAAAGTCAGTAATGTGACAATATGACATGTACTGCATGAACACCTAGAAGAAATGTCCCATTCTTAGAGAAGACAATGGAATTTAACTTTTAGTTTGACTATAAATTGCATGTTCATAAAAAGACCCAACAGTGTTTGGCTTGCATGCTTTGAAAGTTAAATTAAAAGAAAATTAAAAGAAAAAAATCCCTATATATTTCACTGCACAGCCACACCTGGTCCTTTTAAGTTTTTCTGTGGAGACTTATGAGCAGTGAAGATGATGATGTAATGTACTCTTGGCCATAATAAACCCTAGACTCCAATTCTATGATCTCACATTTTTATGAATATTAGAAAGACAAGAAAATGTCAATCACCATCTGTAGATGTGAATATTTAGAACTCTGCATTAGCAAAATCATATCAGGCTTCTTTGAAGCCAAGTATCTGTGTGTCTAACTGATCTCATTTTAATTTTTATCAGTTTTACCTTTGTGTAGCACTGACTTCAGCAGACACTTGTCTTTACGCTGCAGTTACAAAGGGCAGAATCATACGTATACGAGTTCAAACCAACAAAGATGAAAAAATTACAAAGGTTTTTGACAGCTGTATTATAAGAAAAATGATCAGATACAGGTGACAGCAGAGCATTTCTAGCCAAGAGAGAGTTTTAAGACAAGTTAAGCAATCAATCATCTACATCACTCACTATTCAGCGAGTCGACATTCGACATCTGAATCAGTCATTACAGAGTAAAGAGAATTAGTAAAGTCTCTTACAAAATGCAAATAAGTGAACTGGAGGACAATAGAGTCAAATTCTAGAACTTGGCAGCAAGCCATAAGAATTATTTTGACAAGACTGCTTGAGGTAATTTGATTGTTACATTTAAAAGAAAAATAATTTTTTAAAAGTGAGCTTCAATCTTGAACAGTACAAGATTGTGATATAAATGTATAGTTATATTTAGTGACAAGAAGTGTAGAATAAGGAACAAAATACAGTGTCTGCTGTGATGCTTTGCTACACTTCTACACAAATTAACTATTTTTGGTGGCAGTGAGAGTTTTTCCAAATAAATACAAAGAATACTAAAGCTGAAAGCTATCCCAAATGGTATGCAGCTAACAGTGTTTGTATTCCTTGAGTATGTTGCCTACTAATGTTTTTGCAGCGTTTCAACCTGCTTCCAAATCTACCTGGTATAAGTGAACATCAAAAATAGGTTTAACATCTGCAGAGCTACAAAGCTGTAGATGTAAAATTCTGTAAAATCATAAGTATCACTATTACCTAGGTCCAGAAATTCCCCACCTAACATCTTCTTGTTAATACAAAAGAATGAGTTGAAAAGAAGGGAAAGGAGTTGAAAATTAGGCAGAAACTTTAGTTTTAACAGCAGTTTCTCCTTGATTTCCATGAGTATATGGGATGCTATCATACACTCACTTCTCAGTTGGAATAATGGTGGAAAGTGGGAGTGATCTTAATGAAAAATGAAGAGCCTTAGAAGGTAGCTGCACTGTTAGGTGAATCCTAGACATCCAGGCATTTGGCATGTGGTCTGAGAGGAGTTACATACATCCTTGGCTTGCACATGTGACAGGATTGATGCATACATTTCATACCTGAAGCTCAGGCCATGCCCTCTGGTCCTTGGATGCTGATGTATTCACTCCCTTTCTCATCTGTCTTCATGGCTCCATCAATGGAACTGCTCCTGCTCCTAAAGCTGGATGTTTGCCTTCATAATTGACAAGCTCAGAGCTTGAACCATGGAGGATTTGTCATCACCAGGAAACTTTATTATTGACAACTTACTAGTGGAGACATGCCTTAAAATGATAGAGATGGTTTGGTTTTGGTCCTGATATGAATGCAGATAGGCATAAAGAAAATGTGTTCTAATGAATATTTATACTATTATGGTCTATGTTAACTTACAGTAAAAATATTTTCTGAAAAATGCACATGACCTTGTTAATGTTTGAGTAGCTATGATAATTCCATGGATCCTTGTACTTGAAAAAATCCTGTCCATGGCAAATGCAAATCTCTGTGAGGAATATCAGAACTAGAAAATTACTCTTGAGTTCAAAAAGAAGCAAGGTTACTTTATCTAGGTAAATTCTTGTTCCATGGAAGGGAAAAACATGCTACTTGTGTGAGAAAGCTCAGAATATAATATATGTAAGAATAAGTGCTACATGCTTTTTTATCTCATCAGCTAGTCATTCTTATCCCTTTTCTCATACCTTACTGATCTTTATGAAATAATTTCTTCTGCTGGAAATAGATTTCTTGTTTAGATGTGGTTATCAGCTAGTTATCCTCAAGTTTATCCTTACAAATCTCACTGATTGAATAAAATTGAACTTTATCCAATAGCTGATGAGCTACATGGATAGAATTTTACCGCCTAAAAACTCATACACGTTTTTAATTGATTTCACTGTTGCTTTGACCTCATTGTAGAGCCGAATCTCACAAGCAGTTTATGAAATAAGAACATTCAGGGGCCTATGTAAATAATACTTTCACTTGTTTCTACACAATAAGCACAAATTCCTAGAGTGATATCTGTACAAGTCAAAATATAAATCTCTACTTCGTTTGACCATATTAAGAACAAAAGTATTACCCTTATCTTACAGAACTGTTGGAATCCAACAATATAATCAATTTCAATGGACTAGCTAATAGCTCCAGTTACCATACTTTCCTCTTGGATGAAGAACGTGGTCGGCTGTACGTTGGAGCAAAGGATCACATATTTTCTTTCAACCTGGTTAACATCAAGGAATATCAAAAGGTATGTTCATTCATGTTCTGTACAATGTAAATATGTACTTTTAATGTTAAAGACTCGTTATTACTCAGACTAGGTTGTGCACTGTTGGAATTATGTAGTAAGTGTTCGGATGTCAGGAATACTGTTACGACAAAAATATTTGCTGACTCTATGAAAAGAAATTTATAACAAGTCTCTGACCTTTGACTATACAATCTACAATACTTTTTTCAGACTACAAAAAAGACATAAATGATAAGTGAATAATCCAGCTATTTCCCAAACAAGACATACTTTCATGGCAACTGCTAAAAAAGACGAGCATCTATTATGACAGTTTAAACAGAAAGGCCTTACTGCTCTGTATTTGTCTGCAGATAAAATAAGCTATTTGGGAGTCCAAGTGTTGATTTTTCTTCTTTAACTCAGCACTTGTAGGCACTCTGCTCTGCTGCTTTTGAACAAAAACAGTTCCAGTGTTAATAAAAGAGAAACAAGTCCATAAAATATTGCTGTTCTTGATGGAGATTGTGATTTTTCAGTAAAAGTTGGTGACTAATTAAAAGCTGACAGGGAGTTTAGTGTCATTCTTCTGTTGGAGTCCAAAGAAATAATTGTTTTCCTTTATTTTAGTAAGACAAAATGCTAAGAAGGTAAACAATGGAATGGAGGTTTGATTTGTTATATTAAGTATATTGATGGCACATTTTAAAATCCAGAGAGTACCCTTTTATGAGAGATATATTGCTTCAATACCCAGGGATTATTTTTTTTTCTTAGTGTTCCTGACCTTTTGGCCGTTTGACTATTAGCTTCCTAAGATGATAGCAATAAATACCTTGTGTTTTCTGTTCAGAGGGAAGACAGGCTATTCATTTGTATTCTCTAAGGATAAGAGGATAAAAGGAAAACAGAGTATTTTCTTTTCTATTCTCTTTAGAGCAGCTATAAAGGAAACTAGCTATTTATTTGAATTCTCTGAGGGATCAATAGCTTAATGTGCAAAACATCTGGAATAATTAAAGGAAAGAAGGTGTTTCCATTGCAGAAAACAGCTCTGTAGAATAGGAGTGATTGTATTTTACATGGTTACATATTCAGATGCTTTTAGAACATTGACTTTATGTATGAATGTTAAAATACTAAATAAAGAATTCCTGTCAGCAACATGGAAATGTATGTTAGCAACAGACTTAGAGAATTTAGGCTAGGTTGAAGAATAGGCAAAAGGCTTTAAGAGTTTGGGGATCTGTTTATTATAGACAGGAGAGTCATGTAAGAAACTTCAATCAAAATTACAATACAGCCAGTGCTGCACTTGAGCTCAAACATCAATGGTTTTTGCTTCTACCATCTAAGAAAACTGCTCAGGTTTCTGTCTGAATGCTGATGGCAACACCAAAACTCACAAAAACCAAATCTTTCAATGTACCGAAACCAGTTTGACTTAGCTGTCTTTTAAACCAAATTAGACAAAAAGGTTTTACTGTGAAATGAAGAAAAAGAACATCTGGCTTGAAATACACTGGTTTCAAAAATACTGAGATTTTTTCCCAAAACTTGAACTAAACTTGAACTGGTCCTTTTGGGATATCTGAGAAGTTTGGTTAATGTTTTTCAACCTAGTAAATTTAAATTTTCACATCTCTGCACATTTTAAGCTTAGAATAGCAACAGGAAGTAGTGGGAATCCTCTGAGAGAGAATGTGCTCATGAAATTTTCAGCCTTATTTTATAGACTTACGATGTTCGATTGCTGTTTGGATGTCATTAAGAAAATTTTGAATTTAAAAAATGTTGCAAACCGTATTTTCAAATATCATCTACGACATCTTCTTTGACCCCTTTAGTCAATCACATTCCATCTTTTTTTTTTAAATATTTTGCCTTTTGCTTCCTATGAAAACAATATTGAACACCAAGACTGTAATCCAGACTTAAGGCCATTCATATTGCATTATCTGAGGCTCCCAAATGAATAGCCTGGCATTTTATGGGAAGATCATGTTTTATTCTATATGTAATTCCTAAAAGCTTTTCAAAGAAACATGAATAATTGACTGTGAGGGTCTCTGGATTTTCTCTGTATGAGGTGAGATCCATTTTCTGCTAAGCAAACACTACAGAAAACTTTAGGATTAGTTGTGTTAGGGTGGCTCTATAGAAACAGCATAAATAAACATGTCTATTTTGGTTGTGTGATATTTGTCAAATACTATGGCTCCTTTTTTATTATTAACTGAACTAGCGAAAGAGGGAGCTGTTAGATACACTGAAGAGGCAAACACCTCGTTTCTGATGCTGGGACTCTAATGTGAGATTTTATTTCCATTACATGACATTTAAAAGATTAAAACACTCACTCAGTGGACAGTCAACCCTCTTATCTTTAGGACAGAGATTCACAATGCAGACTCCAAGATTGTTTTTTATTATGATATCTATTATTCCTGGTTTTGTTCCCAAGATTTCATTTTTTTTGTTGTCAAATTTTAAGAAATAAATGAAATATGGGAAAGAATGGGGGGAAGATAAACTGGGTAAAGGGACTCTGTAAGCATTTGGCCTGCAGTTGGTGAATGCTGAAGCATGAAATAACACAATGTGATTTTTGTTTTGTGTCTTTAGATTGTTTGGCCTGTATCACATTCCCGAAGGGATGAGTGCAAGTGGGCTGGAAAAGATATTGTGGTAAGTACAAATCTTTTTAGTATTTTTTTTCCTTTTATAAAACATTGTAAATATTTTATTATGTCCTACTGTGTTAATTCTTAAAGTCTATTTTCCTGATCTGTAAGGTCACACGTCTGATCATAACTGCACTCTTGAATTTTCTCAATCCTCTTATATAGAAATTTTGTCTTCATTATCAAGGATTTCAATTTATAAAGGGAAATCTTGCAAATGAAATCAAATTTATAAACCAAAGGAAAAAAAAAAAACCAGTAAGAAAGAAGAAATATCAGAATGAGAAATATTAACCCTTGCATACTCATCTCCTGATGAGAAGGTACATAATGTTTTGACCCATTTTTGCCTTGCTCCAGGTCCCAGTCCTCAGGAGAGTCCCAAGAAGGGCTTTCTTTTTGTAGCATCTCTCTGGAGCCAGTGGGTTCTCAGAGCCCTTTCCTGCACAGAGTTCATAGCAATATTGAGGTCAAGGTGGTGTAAACGTTCTGCATCAGTTTTGGTGCCTCAGGAAAGACACTGCTACGCCAGACATCATTTTCTGAATGTTTTCCCTCCTTCCTGTGTACATCATATTCCCTGTATTTATGAGGTAAGAGAGACATAGCCAGTAGCCCCCAAATAGCAATCATTCCACACTGACAGTAACTGTCTTCTTTATAGGAACAGTGTGGGAAACAGGGCTGAAGAAGGGGAAAAACAGATGAAAAATACATGCATGCAATAAACCAAACAAATACTTGCATAGCAAAGCCAAATGGGAAATCAGCGTGGCTGCCAAGGTATAAGTGAGAGTGGAACTTGGCCCCGTGTGTATTCACTATTGGCCTGATTTTCAGAGATGATTCTGTAAAATATTCATAATGCCAACCATGTGCCTCTAGAGAGCTCCATTTGAATAATTTCCTAGGTCATAGTAAAAATAGTCTCATCAGTCTTTACCTAGGCCATAGAGGACAGTTGTCTTCAAAAAATGCCATCTGGGAGCAGTAAAGGTAGATTGGGTGAAAAGTAAGAAATATGGGCTAAGCTAAATATGTGAGGGGACAGCTGAAATGCCAGATACCTAGGCTATCTCATTACATAGAAATAATGGATTTAAAGTAATCCATGCTCATGTCCACAAATAATTTTCAGGAGTACTTTGCAAGGTGAAGCCTAGAATATCTAGTATTCAAGGTTAAAAAAAGGGGCTAGTGTTAAATATTATATGAGCAAATTAACTGACCTTCCTGCTTCATCTCATGTGAAGTATTATGATATTACATTAAGTAGATTCTTTTCATGACTGGAGTAAAAGCCTAGAAAACTAATAAGAGATTCAGTACCTAGCATGGATGTATTTTCTTATTTAAAAAAAAAATAATTATTTTTAGAAATTCACCATAGTAAGTCAGAGTATGCTTTATACATTTCACTAAGCTGATTCTAATTCAGCTTAGTTCTTTAAAATTGTAGAGACACACATTCTGGAACAATTTGGGAAGTTCAGGTCCCCATCTGACTGTGGTGAGCTTGAGAGCACTGCTTATACTGTAACTTTTATTCACTTGATTCTTTAGCTTTCTGCGATATTAGGACAGCTACACCTGCTGATCATGAGTAGGTGAAGCCTACACCACTCTGCAGTGCAGTGTGTGACCATGGCAGTAGATCCTGTAAGGTTGTTTATGGTGGTGGGTTTTTATTTGGGGTTTTTGTTTGTGGGGGGTTTTTGGTTTGGGGTTTTTTTTTCTTTTTTTTCTTTTTTTTTTCTTTTTATTTTTATAATTTTAGGGATCTCTACAAAGAGTAGGTGAGAAATAAACATCTGGGTGACTAGAAAGAGGAAATGCATATCTTAGTATGATCACAACATTGTCTTTCAATATTTACAGCTACCTTGCCATAAAACAGTGCATTACAAGCAACATATTTAATGGAGCTGCTTTAACTGTAACTACAGATAATTAAAAAACCTTATTATTCCTCCCTTATTTATTCCTTAAAACCATTGTCAGTACCTTGGGAGTGTGAAATATAAAGGCCATAAAAATAACTCAACCGACTGTCATTAGAGGGAGCAGGAGAAAAAGAGGACAAATAAAGTGACATAAACCAGGCTTGATATAATACTGCTTTCAACATGTACCACTTCTAAGATATTATATACTCCTCACTTGTGGTGGTTCAAAACTTTCTACATGACAGTCTATACTTCTGCATCGAGGTGTTTTTTTGTTTTTTTTTTAAACCCTTCCTTTTAATTATTGATCTCCAGGGTGAGTCGGTGCTGAAAATGCAGGTCCCCACTAATGGGCCAGGTGCACTGCAGCAGCTGCAGCACAAGCACAGCCCTGGCCCTGCCCCGCTGCTAACCTCAGCTATGACCTCTGAGATTTCCCCTCATAATTATAAGAGGTAATTCGGCGTTGTTTTCACTCCTTCAGAGGGATTCCTCGTCCTGATGCTGTCAGTCATGCCTGTCTCAGCACAGCGGGTTCGTGGCTCAGGATGGTCCACACGGGATTTGAGGAGAGCAGCCAGTGGGGCCTTTTCCTGCTCTCCTGCTACCCCTTTGTTACTTAAACAGTCATTTTAATTTCTGCTTTTAAAGGGCTTAGTATATGTTAATTACTTAAGCTTTACTCACTGTTTAGGTAGATAAAACTTTTAAAGTGTGTTTGGGATTTTCTTCCATATGTGTAAGCTGAGAAAAGTTGCTGAAAGACTCCCACCCCCCAGCTATGCAATACCTGCTTAGAGCAGGACTCCTCTGAAAAAGGTTAACTGCTATGCTTTGCCTCAAAATACAGTTTTTTTCCAATAAAACAATAATTTCTGACCCATGTAAGTACTTAACTATTACAATATATTTCCATTTCCTCAGTATAGAGTATCACAAGCACCAAAGTAACATTGTTCATGAAAAATTAAAGGCTATAAATAATAAATGGGATATTTGCTTACGTAATTCAACTAAATGAGCAATTCTGTGAGGATTTCTTGCTATTCTGGACTTCAGTGTCTTATTTGATCTATTCTGGTTTCTGTTAGTCCTGTGAATATTTTTCATGATTCCTGGCCAGACCTTGGTAATGATCAAAGAAGACCAAGTCTCTACAGAATAATTCTCAGCTTTTATACTAAACTTATAGAACATTCATGCTGCTAGTCATATTCTTCACTGAGGAGCCTCAGTATTTAATTTAAAAATACAACAGTCACCTGGGCCCCTACAAACACACGCGACGACCTTTGCATTAAATGTGGGATAAATAACAGGTAACTAACATAAAAAGAAAACAAAAAAGTGGCTACAATTCCATTCTGACATTGCATAAAGCAGCAAAGAGAAGCTTGGTGGTTTATGGAAGTTATCAGAAACAGTAGTTAGTTTTGCAGGTAGGCATAGGGCAAGGATATGTTCCTGACTGGAAACTTGATTTAGTCCTTAAACTGTTAATTTGCCAATGCTTTGAAAATTTTGGCTGTTTTGGTTGTTTAGTCAATACATCTCTGCATTAGATTTGTACTTGAGCAGTTCACAAATTACGCAATTAATCAGAGAAATTCCTGTTAAAAGTACAGTAGGTTTCTATGACCTGAAAGCTTAAAAAATGTGAAGGGCACCTTAGGATGTTATTTTCAAGTGTGATTTGACTATCCAATTTATGTAGCCACGTTTAAAGATTCCAGGTCAAATTAAATTGTTGAAACAGTCCCTCCTGGCCTTGACATGTATAAATGTATAAAATTTCAGTAGGTGCTTTAACAAAGTCACATAGGACAAGCTGCAGGATGACATACACACACCTTGCAGGCTGAAGGTATCAGCTTCTCCCTGGGTGTTTCTGGTGAGAAAGGTAACAACATCTGGTGATGTACAAACAAATACAAAGAGCACCAAGCACTTTTACTTGGTACCAGCAAGTTTCTACATCTGCTCTGTCACATGAACATACAGCTACTCCATACAGGTCCAGAAAGAGTTACACTTCTGTGTACACAGCTGAAGTGTACCAGCACATTTGCATGTGGGTAAGCACTGACTGTATTATAATTTATAGGAGATAGTCATCTACCTGGGCTATTTAATTGCAATTAAATTTTACCTGGTTATTATCTCTCACCTGATTCCAACTGTGTTTAATTTTTTTATACTTAATAGTTCTCTTGACAGCAATTTGGAATCACTTTAGATCAGAAACCTATTTCCAGTGACAAAGCAGCAAGGCTCTTTACACATATTTTATGACATAGCTGTATTCTGTGCATGCTTCTTTGCATTCAAGTGTGGCTAGCACTTAATTATTCAATTTATTGTTCATGCAAGTAGAATCACATGACTGTAATTTAATTCACCGTCTCATTTGTTACAGTAATATTTAAAGCCAAAATGTTCATATGCCATCTTAGTTTATGCTTTCTTTTAAGTTTTCCATCCCCTCCTTAAAATATAGGAGGGCAGAGGACTGCTCCGTAGGCTTATGGATCCATCAGTGTGCAATGATTTAATTTGGAGAAAAAGAAAAAACAAAAGAACCCAGAAAGTAAAAACTGACTCAACAAGTGTCCCTCAGCCGTATCTGGTGATACTTTAGAAAAAACATATTTGGCAATGATTGAACATGAGTCCCTTTAACTCATTTTATTACTGCTATTGCCTTAGGGAAAATAGAAGAACATAGAGGCAGAAAGTAAAAGTAATTCTTTTCATCTGTTATTGTAAACAAAGATCTGAAGAAGGAATCTGAAAATTAAATATACAATGCTGGCTGGATCTAGAAAGCATGTTTCTAAATTCATCTGACAGGCACAATTTTTCCAGTCAAATTACCTCTGGGCCTTTGGGTGTGCCAAAGACAAGTTCATTCCTCTGTCAGGGTTCTTCCTTTGGAGGACATCTACAGTCAAATTTCCAGCTTTTCCACCACCAACCTTCATTGCCATCCCTTTTTCCTTTCTGGTTTCCTCTCTCCAGCACAGCAGTAAAATCCTTTAGCAAAGCCTAAAGACCTAGAATGCCCATCCAGCATGGGGAAAAGAGAAGGGTGAATGTCTCCTGGGAAGAAGGGGAAAATGAGTAAAAATCCAAAACAACATGCCTCAAATGAGTTTGGGGACAGAATTTACTCTCAGTGTGACCTACTACAAGAAGAAAAGTGGTTTTTTGTGACATGTGTCACAAAATAATAGGGCCAGAGGATATTCCTTCTTACTCTATCACTGTCCCAGTTAGTATGCTGGTTCTTTAGCTCGAGGGTTGCTCACTCCTTCGTCTTGTCTGTGTTCTTTAATGTGGACACAATTTCCTACCAAAGCATTCCTTACCATTGGGGAGATAAGAGAATGAGACTTTGGTAAGCAGTGTGCAGCTGTAATAGTGCTGCCTCAGAAACTTGCTGTGCATAGAATACAAACAAAAGAGAAAGATGGGAGCAAAAAAGCCCCTCAAAACATACAACTGCTCAGAGGTGAACTGGGCTTGGTAAAAAGGGAGTTAAGGACATTGGAACGTTTCAAAAGTCCTGTGGAGCTCTCAAACAGACCTGCTCCCCCCAGGAACTTCTGGTTGTGCCAGCTCCAGTTCTTGGATGAACCTCCACAACACACCAGCATAAATCCTTATTTATGGTGTATTTCAGATGTTGATCCTACAGCTTGTGTTCATTTAGGCATTTGCATATATTTCTTTCTATGGGCTGACCAAGGAAAATCAGTTACTGTAAGGTAATAAGTTATGTCCTTATAAAGAGGAAGAATTAAGTTGGCAGTTGTTCATATTTTCATATTTTACCCATTTATGTATCATGGGAACTCATTTAAGTCTTTCAGTATGGGGAACAAATTGATATAGATCAAGGAGAAAGCTAATTTTCCAATTTTGGGCTCATTTTTTTGTTATAGGTGTGACTACAGAAATTTGCTTCTGAAGGAAATTTAATATTCAGCAGATTTAATGCAGTCTTGCAGAAATATTTTCTTTGTTGCTTTTGAAATAGAAATTCAGAGTTAGAAAATGGGAAGTAAAGGAGAAATGAAGGAAAAAAAATCTTCCCAGAGTTATGGTGTTTAATTTTCTATCAATATGTGTTCCTCATGAGCCCTCATTTGGCCTTGGCAAAGTCTGAGAATTATTTATGGCTGAGTTTCCAGCTATTGCTATTTCAAAATGTTGGGTAATTCCATGTTATGATTTACTGCACCCCAAGATGGACAGGGTAAATTTATTCTTCATACATTTCTTTCCAGAAAAACACATTAACTGGATGACTGGTAGAAATGATAGATATGTTTAGTCCTTGTTTTGTTTCAGGGCTTCAGTCTGAAGCTCTGAAGTTAAAGAAAAGCTTTTTCTTTGGTGCCAGTCACTTTTTTTTCCCCCAACATTTGCTTCATATTGTGTCTATTTTCTTTATGTTTATCATTTTAATAAAAGTTAATTTTAAAATTAAGGATAGGTCTGCTCTGAAAGATCTCCTATCACAGTTCCTCCATACTCAAGATGTGGTCACTATATAACTGTTAATTTAGGCCAGAACTAAGTTTTTCTGTCATTCTCTTGCTTACATATATACATGTATTTTATACCAAAAATAGATCTACTAAATTTCTCCCTGCTGCACACACATTAAAATATTATCTTTTTTTTCTTTTGTAGTAACTCAGAGAACTAAAGGGAAAGTTCTTAAAATAACCTAGGAAATAATATGCTATTTTTTCTCTTACTTTTTTTGTTGTTGTTGTTTATTCTTCTTCTGATTGAATGGTGGAATCTCTGTTGTTTTAAATAATCTATTAATCTCTTATTCCTGTAGGTAATTTCTTTCAGATTAACATTTTCCGAAAACTTTCGGTTACTATACATGCATTATAAATACATATATGGACAGAGAAAAAAATCCAACCAACAAAAAAAAAACCAACCAAACAAACAAACAACAAAAAAAACCAAAAAACCAAACCAAACCAAACAAAAAAACCCACCAAAGTGATTCAACAAGTTTCAGCAGTTTCACTTGGGTGCCAAATTTTTACTGAGTGGGAATTTTAAGCTTCTGTCACGTAAGGTTTCTCTGGTTCAGCATCTCTCTGTGGTGTCAAAGCAGTTTAATATCCCCACAGAAATTTCCAGCTTCCCACAGTAAGACACGTGTAACCTCCTAGAGTAGTTTACACTGTATTTATTTACAGTCACACACACTGCTAGGCAACTGCCCCTTGGAGATGCCACAGTGTTTTTCTTCATTTCAACACTTCATGGCTTTACCTTCACTTTCAACGCGCACGTTTGGAGTGTGCTTATCTGAGGTGGCTGTGAGTGGAAGTCATTAGAGGATGTGTCTGTACTGTGCTGAAA
Source organism: Pycnonotus jocosus (assembly GCA_013400435.1). Classification (NCBI taxonomy): domain Eukaryota; kingdom Metazoa; phylum Chordata; class Aves; order Passeriformes; family Pycnonotidae; genus Pycnonotus; species Pycnonotus jocosus. The sequence goes on from VWYP01033808.1 coordinate 168,193, forward strand.
AAAGGCAAGCTGGCTGATCGGGATCCTCAGTANCATTCTCTTGCTTACATATATACATGTATTTTATACCAAAAATAGATCTACTAAATTTCTCCCTGCTGCACACACATTAAAATATTATCTTTTTTTTCTTTTGTAGTAACTCAGAGAACTAAAGGGAAAGTTCTTAAAATAACCTAGGAAATAATATGCTATTTTTTCTCTTACTTTTTTTGTTGTTGTTGTTTATTCTTCTTCTGATTGAATGGTGGAATCTCTGTTGTTTTAAATAATCTATTAATCTCTTATTCCTGTAGGTAATTTCTTTCAGATTAACATTTTCCGAAAACTTTCGGTTACTATACATGCATTATAAATACATATATGGACAGAGAAAAAAATCCAACCAACAAAAAAAAAACCAACCAAACAAACAAACAACAAAAAAAACCAAAAAACCAAACCAAACCAAACAAAAAAACCCACCAAAGTGATTCAACAAGTTTCAGCAGTTTCACTTGGGTGCCAAATTTTTACTGAGTGGGAATTTTAAGCTTCTGTCACGTAAGGTTTCTCTGGTTCAGCATCTCTCTGTGGTGTCAAAGCAGTTTAATATCCCCACAGAAATTTCCAGCTTCCCACAGTAAGACACGTGTGACCTCCTAGAGTAGTTTACACTGTATTTATTTACAGTCACACACACTGCTAGGCAACTGCCCCTTGGAGATGCCACAGTGTTTTTCTTCATTTCAACACTTCATGGCTTTACCTTCACTTTCAACGCGCACGTTTGGAGTGTGCTTATCTGAGGTGGCTGTGAGTGGAAGTCATTAGAGGATGTGTCTGTACTGTGCTGAAAAAAGGCAAGCTGGCTGATCGGGATCCTCAGTATCTTACGTGCCTGTAACAGGCTTGGCAACCCCTTTGTCTGAGCTACTCCACCCAATTAGCAGGTGTTGATCCAACTCGGAAAGGCGGGGTGTGTAATCTGATTTCTCCAGGAGACAGGTGATTACTCCACCCAGATGGAAGAGATGAGAGAGACTCCTTAGATCTAGGCTGTGGTTGCAACTTAAATTGCTGCTGGGCTTGGTGAGGCTGCCTGAGCTGAAACCCAACATTAGTGTTCATTTCTTTGCTAATAAAGGTGCACTCATATTGTGGGGCAAGTTTACTCTGTAGAACAAAAGAGATTTTTAAAAGTTATAGTCAGAAAAGAACTGGCTTCTGCTTGACCTCAAAGATTCCCAATATTTTGAGTTATTTCTAGAATACTCTTCTGTTCCTTAAATAAATTAATTCTGTAGGAAATGCATACTGCTGAAAAATATAACGATTCAAAACAAAGGAAGCTTGCTAGACCTCATGGAAAGGTTTCATGTACAACAGTCATCCTATGCCTGCAAAACCTAAAGACCCACTTGTTTGCTGGACTGGATCCACAGAAGACTTTGGTTTGCCTTGTTAACTATACATCAACCAGATGTAAAAAAATATGATATAGTCATTAAATCAGGTATTTTGTGCTAAGCTTTTTCTTGGCATCCCTCTAGCTGTTCACAGGTCTGGAAAATTTATTATATGCATCTTCTGAATGAAAATTTCAGGCCTTGAAACACATCTTGTACATCCTGAATGCAGAAAAAGCTGTAGAAATTTTACTTCCAAAGATCACTAGGTCAAATGGTCAGTGCTCATGACAAAGGTTTAGAGGTCTGATGTGTCAAGGGAGGCATCTACAAAGCATGGCTTCTAATGACTTCTTTTAATGGCTTCTGGATTAAGATTGTTTTCAGGATAGGCCCTAGGGAATATCCCACCCAGCTCAGCTACCTCCATGTTTAGCCTTAGTGGTAAACCCTGGCCCAAATGACCAAATACCAGCAGTGACCCAGATTTCCAGGGTAGATAGAGAGGCAGGGAGACATTTTGTGTTTTGCCCTCACTAACACAAAGGCAGAACCAGAGAAGCTTTCCATCTGCTGTGCAAGTGTGCTGACAGTACAACTGTTTGCTAATATGGCTTACAGTTTTGTAGCTTGAAGGAATCAGGATATATCTGCCTTTTTTTTTTTTTTCTTGGCTTTTTTTAATCATCTGCTTTCTTTGCTTCTCTTTTCTTGTTTTAATGCTTTAATGGTTTAAATTCATGCAGACATCCTGCAACTTGAGTAAATTATACACTTTAAATATTCTCAAGAACTCTTGTCATATCAAAAAATCAGACAGATAACAGGCATAACTTAATTGGAAAGATAACTGGAAGCACAGTAATCTGTACTATGCAACAAAAAATGTCTTATCAACCCTCATCAGTCTGACGTTTCTCAGGACGTATCTTGCCAACAGAGGAAAGTTTAGGTATGAAACTAATCCATGGTTCCTGTGTAATGCTGGCAGTGGTCACCATGGCTAAGAGTAGTCATTTATGACATCTCCAATGGAGTCAGATTCCCCAAATCACAATACCATATAAAGTCCTGTGAATCACAGCCCTGCATAAGGGCCGCTGAATCTGGGGATCTGTCAGCTCTGAAAAATTAGGTGTAATCTTGGTTTGTATTGGATGTGCGTGTGTGTGTGTGTGTGTGTGTGTGATGACGTGCACGCTACTTATAAGGCTTTGAAAAATGGGGAATGTAACAACCAAGAAGTAAGTTAATAGAGACCCCTCTCAGTAACACAGACCCCAATACTTCAACTGCTCAGCTTCCTTCACTCAGTGCTGCAGACTAGCTTTTTCAGAGGGTCAGACTACAGAACACTGATCTTGCTAATTGCAAGGAACAGTAATAGGGATGCAAATTATGGTATTGATCCCAACTGCAGGGGGTACACAATCATAAATCACAGTTTGCAAGCATTTTCATGCCAGCTGTCCTCCCCCACCCTAAAATCATGCACCTGCCTATACAGGTTCAGCTGGAAGGTTATCTCATGGAGCACAGGTGCCAGGCAGGATTTCCCCACCCATTAGGGCCTGCACGCTGCTCCCAGAACTTGGGGACTTTCCTGCTCCTGCCAACATTAACACAAATAGCTTTGCAGCACTGTTGCCAACCAGTTTACTCCAATAAAACAAAATTTTTAAAGGTCATTTCATTTTAACAGGACCCAAATAATTTGCTTATTCTGGGCTTGTTTAAGCAAACTGTGCACCTGGACCAGTATTTTTCCAAATGTTACTGTAATAAAAAGAGGGGCATGGCAATAATTTTTAGATAACGTTGCTGCATTTTATGAAATCTTACACCCAAACAGCAGGAGCTGTGAAAGCACACACGATGCAGAGCTCACCCTGAAGAGGCTTCCTCGCCCATACTTGCTGATATGTTGAAGCCTTTGCTGGGTCTAGCTGAGAATCCATCATCTGTGTGCATGGCAATCACACATATATTTATTGCACTAACACTTCAGAAATATTTTCCTTGAAACAATGCTGCTCCATGCTGAAGAAGAGATCTGCCAGTACCGACTGAACTGATGGCAGCCGGCAGTAGCCCACCAGCAAAAGAGAGAAGTTAAAAATCTCCCTGATAACTCCAGAACATCTTTCAGCAGTGTGAGCAATTTGAATGACAGCAGTAATATTGGGGATTACTTGTTCTCCATGGATATCCCTGACCTCATCACTTGAAAATTTGACTAATGGGACAGAAGAAGGGAAAAAAAAGTAAACATAATAATTAACCTCATGCATGGGACTTTATATGAAAGCTGTCTATCCATTTTGATTTAAGACACAAAACACGTATTTATTTTGCTTGTCCAGCTGTTAGATGATAGTTCTAAATCCTCTTGTCCATCCAGTTCAGACAAAATCTTATAATATTTTAATCACTTGGGTATGTGGGAAGACTGATATAAAGGAAGAATGTATTACTGGGTCTGATGCTTATCTGGATTAAATCAGCAGAAAACTGTTGAAGCTAATGATGCTGTAAGGGATCATTCAGCCTTCTACTTATTGCCCTGCATAATCTGACCATTTGCATTTGCTGCAATATCTAGAAGCAGTATGGACATCACTATTGGCTTAAAAAAAATGAAACCACTTCCTTAAAATAAGGAGAAAAATCTAGATATTAGTTAGTCACAGGGCCTTACCCTTCAACTTAAAAAGATGTAATTAAAAACTCTTTGCTGTATTAGTAATCCAGATCGAAGGATGTAACTTCCAGGCTTCTGGAGGAGAGATAATTACTGGAAACTCATAAAACCCACCTAAATTCTGTTTTAATTTTCATACGCGGAGCAGATGTTTTGACAGATGGATGGACTTTATTTTTGTAACTGTCCGGGAAAAGACTGCATAACACAGCCTAATCAGTGTTACATATCTTTACTGTTTGTTTTTCAGTCTTTCTGCATTTGGCTCTTATTCTTTTGGTTGCAGGCATTTTCTTTGTAATTTATTTTTTCAGGCTAATCTCTCTCTGCATAAGCCCTTCTACCAACTTGTTATATAAATATTAGAAAATTCCTAAAAAATAAATCTGTGTGTTTGGTTTGTAAGTCAGATACATTGATCTTCATATAGTGGGTGCCTTTCTGGGAAACCTAATTAACACTTTATCTCCTCTTCAAGACAGGCCCTCTGCCCTTACAGCTGATAAAGTATTTGGAATTAAAGTTCTGATTTAAGATACCTGCCCAGACACACTGTACCTCTTTGACTTTAATTCACACTCTGACTGTAGGTGACAGTCTAATAATTTCTTAACTTGTTTTACAAGTAGGACTTTAGCACAGGGAAATTTGCAGCTGAGTTGGTGCTGTGGCTGCATTACTGTAGTATGATGCAAACTCTTTTAGCCACTTTCATTTCAATAAATCATCAGTGTGGAACTGAGGACCTGAACCCCAGAACTTCCTCAGTCTAGTCTAGAGGAAGTGAAGCATGTTTATAATACCTGAAGTTCAATCCTTTTTCTCACTCAGAAATGCCCAATGAACTTCTGGGGCATGTTCCCTCAGGTGGCCAAATGAACCTTTAACTGCCAGATGCAAGGTAGAATGGCTTCAGCTGGATGCCCTGGTGCTCTTAGACACCAAACCAACCCCAGGAAAGCCTGTAGGAGCTGCTTGGGCTTTGGTGAAGGTTATGGTCCGCATTCCTTCAAACAAAGAAACAAACTGGATTGTGCCCAAGGTTTGTGGTGACTCCTTCAGCTACTGTATGTCACTGTTTCTTTGGCCATACTTTTTAGGTTGTTGGCAATCATGCCATCACAACTGTTTGCAGACACAGATCCAGCAGTCATATATGTAAAAAAGTGCTTGTCTAAAGAAGTTCACTGTGTCAGAGAAGAGAGAGGAAGACCTTGCAGGCTATGCTAGAAGGTCTCAGATATGACGCAGGGATTTAGTTTCTTGGATTTTAATATAGAAGCACTTATGTACAAGGCCAAAGGCAGAACCTACAGCTCTTGTGGAAACCTTAGAGCATTTACTGAAATGTAAATGAAGATTAATTCTCTCCAGAGATAGGTGGATAAATGAATGGGTATTTTTGAGGACTGCAGGAACTCCCACATGATGTACCTCATTTTCCCTTTGAATGTCTACTTCAATCATTCCATGCCATGTGCAAGCACTTATGCATTCTGCTCCATGTATGTATATATAAACTATAGCTTTAGGGCATAAACCAGTGTTTAGCTTCATATAGACAAGGAATCTTTGCTGCTATTAAGCTACTCACTGTAATGAACAAGATTATTAGGAGCAAGAATTTATAATTATTCATTGTGATGATCCCAGTGCTCCTCTTCTTTAGCATTTATTTTCATAACCTAAACAAGTAATACTTTCCTGCCTACAGAGAACTTTTCAAACCTTGCATTCATTTTCATTCACTTTATTAGGCTGAAAGTATTTCAACTCCCACAACATCCTGCTCTCTTGTTTGAAAAAAAAAAACAAACCAAAAAAACCCCAATTTATTTCCACATGGAAAATAATTTTTTCAAGTCTAATTTTCTTTCTTCATCCATTTTACTTGACAAAGAAGAATATCCAAAGGGTATGGATATGTCCAGAATATATTCCCTTTGAACAACATCTCTTTCTTGGGGAAAATAAAAATGGATACAAAAGCACTGGGTGGCTGAACTCACACCCAGGCACAGTGTTGAACTTCCCTGAGAATTTGTCCCTTACAGCTTCTGCCTCTGGGTTACCTCCTCTTCCTCTGGAGGATGCTTTCTCGTGTCTGCTGTATTTTCTGAGGTACTGCATGCCTTTTGTTGCCTTTGTCTTCCTTCCAGTGCCTTGCACTCTGTAGTCATGCAGTGCAGTGCTGGCCCTGCTGGCACAGACCTCCACACCAACAATGCAGCTCCAGCCCGGGGGTCTGGCAGGGGGAGACTCTGATGCCAAGTGGGACAAGCTCAGTTGGAGACACCCAAGTCATTCCAGGCCTCCAGCCAAGGGGGTTGGGGAGCTGCTTTGTAGTGGAGTTGACGTAGTGGGGAGCAGCAGAGCTGCCTGCCAGGTTCCACAGCCCATGGTGCCTGAGTGCCACTACAGCAGCTGAGCTGTGAGGGCAGGAATGGGGAAACAGAGTGGGAATGAGAGTCAGTCGCCCAGGGCTCACGTAGTGGCAGACCCAGGTTGCATTCAGTGCACACACTTTCCCTGATACCTTCTTTGTCATGCCCATGTGCTGGGATTGAGTCTCTGCAGACCATTCAAAGCTGTTAAAGTTGGTTTTTTACAGGAATGTGGGAAGCTTTTCTGTCCCAGAGTCACATAAACCAGGAAAACCCAATATTCACCGAAGTGAACTCCTGCTAAATTCAGAATATCAAAGGACCAGATATGACATTTCCACACATAATGGTGTACCTGTGCAGCTGTGCTGGAACACAATTAGACAAAGGAAGGAGTCTGAGATGGAAATCAGTGTGCCTGTTGCTATTGTTCCAGGGAGAATAGCACCGTCTCCCAGGCAGGGCAGAAACTTCACTTTGAACTTCCTGAGTTGACAAGGGCTTAAATCAGCGCTGTAACTTTACTTTGATGTCATTTATTGTAGTTTAATACCCCTCTTTATTTATTTTTTTACTACCATGTGAAATATATAAAGAAACCTAATCTGGTAGAGAGGTGTATGAGAATTTACTGAATAGACCTTAATGGTTCCTTTATGCACCTATAAAACAGAGGGGAGCTATAAGAGCAGTCTGAACTGGACTAGGAACTTTAAATGTTATACAAATTTATTCGTCATAGTCAAAGGTTTATTGCTGTAGGTATTTACCTTCCCCATTGTTTAACTAGGTTGTGTATTTCTCAGACATCTAAGGTAAAAAACACCCTGTACAAGGATTTAGGAGAGCTTGAAAAGAGGGATAAATAAGCTAAATCTGCTTTTGGAAATACATTGCAAACTTGAAGTCACTTGACTGATATTTACTCATTTACACTACTATCAATCCTGAACACTGCATGTTCAAGCATGGCTATGATAGAGTTAATCCACCTTCTCCTGCAGGCTGATCTGGAATAATTCAGTGAAGGTGGTGATAGAACTTTCCTTAATTTCATCCACAGAAATCAAAGAAGACTCCTGCCCCTAATCTAAGTGGGGTTTTTCCGTCGCACCTTTAAAGCATTAGTTATCTAATACCTTCTTGATGTGTGCCACAGATAAGCAGCTGAACGGTCTCAGTGGGTTGGAGAATGGTGTTAATGACACCAAGGCTGTGTGTTCAGTCCCCTTGTGGGCCATTCACTGAGGAGCTGGACTTGATGATCCTTGTGGGTCCCTTCCAACCCAGAATATTCTGTGCTTGTGTGATTCTGAGTGCGCATACAGTCACAGGTGTGTGTTGCTGTAAATCAGAATAATTCCTCTGAAATCAGCACAATTTATTCACACTGGCTGTAGGTCCAGCCCATCTACTCACAGCATTTTGTCTGTGGCCACCAGCCTCTAACACTTCATGTAATTTTAAAAGCTTTAGTAAAGGGTAGTAGTAGACCATAAAGACATTTTTAAAATCATGATGCAGTAAACCTGACAAGGCAAAGCACTGTCCTAGTGAAACAGTGTTGTGTTTATATCAGGCCAGATACAACTCTTAAGTGAGAAACTTGTGATTTATTGAATAATTCACACACATCATTGCTCCATTTTAAATTATGTGGAGTTAAAGTCAGATGCTACATCTGAAACACAGAATGTCAGAATTTAAGAAAGGATCTATTTCAATTTTGTTAATATTACATGAGTTTGGGGTATTTGCCCATTTTACTCTTGTAGGCATTAAGTATTTAATACACATTCATGGGTTTTCCATATTTCTTTTACTTCAGCAAAGAACAACAGCACTAATAAAAATATAGAAACATTTTTAATGAATTATGCCCGGTATTTGCTTAGTACTCTATCATATGACAGTGGAAAGCAGTCTGTGGCTAAACATAAATATAATAAATCTATGGTCTTGCTTATACTTGTGTGTGGGAAGAATAGGAATGGACCAGAAATTGTGTGTGTTTTTATTAAGAAAGGTCAGAATGGAAAGAATTAAGAGTAACATCGATCTCTATTTCTTTCAATTTCCTGTTGGATTACCTTAACTATCTCTCTGTTTTCTCTTCCATCTCTGTTTAAAAGATAAGTTAACAGGATAAGTCAGGGATGCAGTAAGATTCTGGATGCTTTTCTCTGGGTGCTGTTTCTAATACATTGCCATTATCTGTTATGCAAATATACAATAAAATTGTAAGAGCAATGTCATTCCAGTACAGTCCTTTGTGTGAGGCAGGGAATCAGTATTTCATCTGTGTAAGTTCATTGCTTTTCCCTGTGGTGGCCTGAGGCATGCCTCAAACTGCACATGCATTTTCCTGGCAGAGCCTTTATTTTGTGTTTGGGAGTATCTGGTTTAATTAGCAAGCAAGCTACAGAGAGGGAGGATGTCAGTCAAGGAGATTTCTGTGGGTACAGTAGCTCAGGTGGTGTTTCCAGGGGCCCTGATCTACCTGGAAAGGTAAAGTTGAGCACTGTATCAAAAAAGTCATCAAATATGCACAGAAAAATTTTCCTCATCTTAAATGCAGACTTTACTGGAAATACTTAATTTCATTGTTCTCATTTTCCTTCTGTTTGAAATCCATTTTTTTCAACTGTGTCAGTAGACCAGCTCACAGACATTGACATACTTCTTTTCTATGTTAGACCTGATTGAAATAAAAATATTAAACAAGTGGAAAAAGTTGTCGTCTTGGCTATCCATTTTAATAACATTAGGCATTAATAATGACAGTTTTGTTAACAGATAACAGATAATATTTGTACTAGGGACTGTTAGTGTTGCTATTAAGCTTTAATTGCTGAGAATTAAAATAACTCATGATGGATAATTTACTTAGGAAGAAAACACAAAGTCCAAGTCTTGCAAAGCTTGTGTTCTGGGGGCTGTCAATGTATTGACATACATTGGGGCTGTATGTGTATTAACATATGTATTCATGTGTGTAAGACTCTCCCCTAGACAGAGGCAGTGGGGGTGAGGCAGCATTCATATGATTGTTAAAAATGCTATATCAATGATTTGGTTTTCATCAACTCCTTCCATCTGGCCCATTTTTCTTCTAATTGTTACTTAATTGAATACAAGCAAACAGTTGGTCCATTTTTCTTCATTATTTCATTCTGACACATTTCTATAAATGGGTTTTGTCTTACAAACACAGCAATAGCATAAATTACAAAGATGAAGCATGTCGAAAACAAAAAAATAGGATTTTTTTTTCTGTAATCTTTTCTTCAGAATTGGATGCTTTATTAAATAGCAACCAAAGATATTTAAATGAGAAATTAAATCAGGCTATTTATTAAATTCTTAGCTGTAAATAATCTCATGAACAGTATGAAATGATCACACTTTACAAATCTCTTCATTCAGCCATATATCTCTAGCACAGAAGAGCTCCATTAGTCAGAATCACTGAATTAACTCTATGAATAATTTTTCTTTCCTCCTTTTCTTTGCAGAGAGAATGTGCTAATTTCATCAAGGTGCTTAAGGCTTACAACCAAACCCACCTGTATGCTTGTGGAACAGGGGCTTTTCATCCAGTCTGCACCTATATTGAAGTTGGAAGCCATCCTGAGGTAAACTATCTTAAACCAATATTTTTCTTTTTTCCTCTTTTTAATCTTTATTGATGTTTAGCCATGATCTCTTCCTGCCAAAATGCATTCTCACTAGTTTCTGTGGCTTGGGAAACAGATCTGGTAAGTCCTGCTCCTGAATCAGGTGCTGACGTGCTGATTGATAAATCACAGCAGAATCTTTAACTTTTCTTCCCTGCACAGCATCTCTCCCCCCAGGGGCTTGAATAAGTATGAGTACGCCCATTCTACCTGGCTCATGAAGTTAAAAAGCACTTTTTTGCTTTTTATAATTGAGACAAATACCAGGTATAAGAGGGGTAGTTCAGCCACTCTGTTTTTTCTGGGCCAGACACTGTCTTTAGTTTCCTCCCAGTCAGTGCAGTCTGACACCACCTCAGCTTTCTCCCAGCTGAAAACTAAAATAGTGTCACACCTTAATAAAACCCCTTTCTCAGATTAGTCCTAACACACTGACAGTTTTTCAAAATCACATAGATTTTGTTTCCTTAGTTTTTCGTGAAAAATAAATCACTCTCTTTTCACTCATTTCTTTAATCTCTTGCTGATTTTTACTTAGTATTGCAGAATTCTTGCAGTAGCTCTTGTACCCTTTTGTCAGTGATCATCATAACTAAATAGATAAGCATGATCTTCCCTGGTAAAAAGCAGAATCACTCACAGGAAGCTGTGAGACTAGGCTGGTTTTCCTGGCTGAAGATTTGACTAGAATGTCTCTGTGCTGCCCTTCTATACTTTATCTCTTCAGAATCTCTTATTTTTCTGTTGAGTATGTAATGTAAATTAATTCCCTTTACTGTATTTTCTGTCTGGTTTACCTGAGTATTGCTCAGTGGACTGTTTCAGTTTAGCAGTCAGACTCCTGATGTGCTTTCAGCTTTTATGCATATGTTTTACTAGTGAATCCATAATTGTGTTACTTGTAGCTTCTGTGATCTTCAAAAATCTCAGCTCTTTCAAGTTACCTTACCTCAGGTTTGCAGATTTCCTTGAAAATAAAGACATCATTGTTGAATGAATGATGACTGTTTCTTCTCACAGAAAAATTAACAGACCCTTTGAGTGTTGACTTCATAGTCTGGGAACGATTTCTCCCTATGAAAATGTCTTTTGATATTTGAAACATAAGTCTTTAAAATGTTCTAAGAACAAGGTTTTGAAGGGATAAGGGAGCTGCAGAGCAGAAAGGGTTTTGTTCATATTCTTTAATGCTTTATTACAATGCATTCTTGGCAATTAGTGATTGTCTCTTGACCACACACAGTATGTCGTTGCCTACTGCATTAAACAGATTCTCTGCTTCCTGAGAGCCATTTGGGAATTGGTAGACATATTAATTAACTCTAGTTCCGTAAGATGTGTGTCAATCAATCCTTGGCTATCTGCCAAGGGAATCTATCTGCACAGAGATAGCTTGTATGAGGTCATTTACTTCTACGTTTGGCTGTTTTATTGCTGTACCATAAAACTAACACACACTTTATCAAGGATTTATAGAAAGGATGATCAGAGATGAGAGGCCAGATCTAACCTTGGGTTAACATTCTGGGTTTTTAAAGTCTTGAATCAGTGGTAGGTTTGGCCCTGGAGTGAAAGAGGACTCTTGTTTTAGCTTATTTTTAGCAGTCCCTGCCTATAAACAAAATCTAAATTTTTGGGGGGCTGGGATTGGTTTTTGTGGTTTTTTTTTTTTTTTTTTCATTTATGCTGTAAGTTTGTAATTCTTCTTTAGCCTGAATCATTCTCATGACCCCTGATTTCATCTTTGCAAATGAGGGAAATCAGGAGTGTGTTTATCTGAATTGCCTCAGACACTGCTGGCTTTTATTTTCCTTTTCATACTTAAGATATGAGTAAAATCATCTTCACCTGCCCTTCCAGTGCCACAAGTTTCTGTATCTTCTGAATAGTTGAGCAGGAGGATTTTCTGCCTTCTCAGGTCAGATGTGCCCATATGGAGAGAAAGGCAGGAGGCAGGAGGCAGTGTACCCACCTCTTCTTGGGCTTTGACAAATCTAACAGTCAGCCTGGGTTCTGTCCCTTGAAAGGGTGAAGATCAGATGAATAAATTAATTTATTAGATCTGTAATGAAAAATAATCTCTTTTCTCTCAGGTAGAGCCTGCTCCTTCCTCTCCCGTACTACCTAGCCAGGAATTTCAAATGTTCTCGTTCTGTGGGAGATGAGGAAGAGGAGTCTGCTTGATTGACAGTAGCTATTAGAGACACCATGAATGAGGGGGATACAATTTTAACCTCTGCACCCCTGCACACTGCATCTGTGAGAGCCAGATGGTTTATGTTCACATGTCAGACTGCAGCACTGGACGTGTCAAAGGGCCAATGCTTCTGTATCATGTAGAGTTTATACCTCCCTAGCATACTAAAGAAGGTAAAAGTATGAGCAGAGACAAGCAGTTGGTTATGAGTTAAAAATTGCCATCTAAAACACTTCCTGAAGATTTCTTTTCTGCCACGACACTTGTGGAAAATTAACTGATTTCACCATCTGCTTATTTATTTTTCAAGCACTTACAAAGGTAAATGTGAACTGATTAGGGAAATAGTCAGGGAATGTACCTGCTCTCTAATATGACTGCTTGTTTATCTGAGCTCTGAATGTAACCCACTTGCCTGAATCCAAAGAGGAGGAAATCAGTGTGTGCCAAACTAGAGAAGGTGGAGAAGTGAAATTTAAAGAAAAGAGTGGCAAGTGATAGAGGAGACTCTGGAAGCAATTGGAGTAGGCTGCAGGAGGATGGAACATGGTACAGTTTTTATGACTGGGGAAAGGAAATAAATTACTTTGTGTGACAGACATAAAGTAATGGGAATATGAATTGTTATATCTGTTGAATATCTCTTTGATATGAAACAGTGTATCACATCCCCATTCCATACCTGAAGAAAATAATTTCTGATGATGGAACCAGGCAGGTTTAATTGAGTCTGATGAAGTACAGTATCAGAAATAATAATAAAAAGCTAAAAGGATATGAATGGCATGCTGTGCATCTGATTAAAAATGATGTGCACAAATGTATACAACCTAATATGTTGTGAATTACACCACAGTCTGAGGAGTAAAGCAGACTAATCTTTGCTTAAATCCATTCCAGATGTGTAAGTGAATAACCACAGTATTTAGAGGGAAGAATAAAGTTAATGTTTCAATGGGCTTTAAGCACATAAGCCATGAGGAAGCAGGAAAGAACATATTTAGAGAGAACCTGGTGTGTGGATATGCAGAAAATACCTGAGGGCAGCCAAATGTAAAGCTTGATATCATCCGTTTTATTTACATGAGTTTAGGGGAGATGACCTAACACAGACACCTACACAAACTTCAGGGATCTGGGGTTAGGCAATACGTGGCATTCTGTCCTCATAATGCAATAGAATACAAGAAACCAATTACCAGACAAAACAAGAAAGTGATTAGTAAAGCTGTATTTTGCACCCACTGACTTCTGAGGAAAGAGGGCTGGATGGGTAGGACTGTTGTACTGAACGGTTGCAAAATTAAACAAGTCAGATCTGTGCTTGAAAGGAACAAATCTAACTACCAGGAGACACAGAGGTGCATTAAACCCCTTGGAAAATCACAACAGGATGCAGAATGCACCTGCCTGTGCATGCCTGAGCAGGGGGAAGGAGCCCTGCTCCCTTTCCCCGGGGCTCCCTTTGGGGTAGTTTGAGTGAACCAGCAGGGAACAGTCCTGTTTCAGTAAGAACAGGATTTTCCATTTACTCGACCCTTACACACAGGTGGAGGTGTACAGAATGCCCTATAGTACTTTTTTAAAAATGCTCAGACAGGCATTGCAAGAGCTTTACAAAATTCTTTGCCAGATCCTCAGCAGGAATACATTAGAGTTTCTTCAGCAGAGGTAAATCAATAGGTGCTGTCTGAAGAACTAACCTAGCTTTTTTTATTGTCTCCTAATTCCAAATTTCTTGTCATTGTCCAACAGATTAGAACTCATTTTTTAACTGAATGAACTTAAAAGATCTGGGATCACTTTACTTGCAGGTTATTTCTCAATCAATAAAGAAGGTTTAAATTCAGTTTAGATTTATGATGTACGTAAAACATTAAGTTATTGCATATGAAGTTGTATAATGTTACCACCTGTAACATATTTGCTTTTTCCGGACTCTGTGTATTTTAAAAATCTTTGGTTCAACTCATAAAATTTTGCTGAAATATACTTTCCACTCTTTTTTATTCCTTCTTTTCTTCATATTAGAAGAGGTCCAGAGTGCATTTCCTAAGTAATGGACATCCTGTTCTGACACATTTATGCATCTATCATTTTGTCTCTCTGTATATATTATATTATATATATAGTGATAGAAGAGCATTTTTTTTTCCTAAAAGAATGACTTTGAAGAAACAAACTAATTGAAGAATCAATGCTACTGCTGGTACTAAATATGTTGTGCTTATGTAATGTAAAAATTCAGGATGAAACGTTGATTTCAGTAGTAGTAGATGTGGCATAAATTAGCCTAACTTCATCAAACACAGCAGACCTGTGTCGCTTTATGTCAGTCAAGATTCTGAGCTGTGGTTTTTAAGTGAAACACTAGAGTAAATGGTTTTTCAGATTAAAAATCACCTGAAGCTAGTTTTTTTCTTTTCATCTAATTAACAATACCTTTACATGGTGTTTATATGTTTATATACAGAAAGTGTGAAGGAAAAGGACACTGTGAAAGAATTATTCTCATTTGTGATGGAACTGTTATGTGTGACATACTCGTTCTAGGCATCACTATAATTACAGAGAAATGTCATTAGAAGGTGATCTAGTTTACAGACTGCAATAGCCTTCTTTAGTTCACAGGTGCCTTAACCTTTCCAACTTCCAGATATCCTGTTACTATCGTACAGAAAAACAAAACTGAAGAGCCAGAGCTCTAGCTTAGGCACAGTGTAGGTACCTTTTACAGCACTTCTTTCCATTGCATGAGTAGTTTTACCACAGAGAAAAAGAAAACATCTCTTAGATCTTTAAAGACTGATGTACTTCACCTTGTGTCGTAAAAAGCTGAGAAGTGATTTCTGCTGTACAGGGAAATCCCAGGCACTAGAAGATTTTGCTGTAGTGATATTCCTGTCTGTGGAGGATGGCAGGTAACAGGATAGCCAGTGCTAGGCACACATCTGTCCAGGCACCTCACAGGATCAGTGGCCAAAACCACAAAACAAAGGGGCTTCATTCCTCTGGAGGTGATGAGACTGTAAACCATCACTTCTGCTGCTCCACATGACATGGATTTCTAGTCCCTTAGGCTACCCTGTTTGAAAATGCTTCACACAAAATCAGGCTTTTCACACATGTACAATTTGCCTCCACTTGTTAAGAAAGTATAAACCTTGTCATAGCTATCACCTTCCTAGCATTTTTTGAGTATATAGTTTTATATACAGTTATACATAGCTATATATAGCATCTAATTGTTTTTCCAAGCCATAATTCATTATGGCATTGTTTGGGAAGGGATGTGATATGTTAACTTCTCAGTGACTGAATTTAACATTTACGAGAGGAGTAGAGGGAAACAGCAGAGAACATGACAGTCCTTTCTCATATGACAGTCTAAGTGAGTCAGTTCTGGTGAAGTCTGACAAATATTTCAGTAAGGAACACAGGATGTGTTGCTGGAAGCTCTACACATTTTTCAGCACCATCCTGCAGAAGCACACGTTTCTTACAGACTGAGTGCTGTGTCCCGAATGGCACTTAATTACTCTTGTTACGTTGCATTATCATGTGATGAAGTTACAGAAGTAGAAGGTCACCATAAAGAAGAAACTTGATTCCCATTTAAAAGACTTTTTGAAAAACTCCATAAACCCTTTTGTAAACAAATATTAATCAGGTTCACGGGTAAATGCTATTATTTATGAAGGCCTGTCTTTGAATACACTGCAGATCTCATTTGAATTTAGCTGTATTTTGGACACTTGTTTTGCTAAAAGAGAAGTTAAACCAGGAAAACTCAGATTTTTCAAAACTTCATCCTGTCATCCCCAAGCAAAATATATTTCCAATAAACGTTTATTTCCAGAGCAGATCCTTTAAAGTAGGGCTATTAGGCTTTATGCGATAATTTAGCTGTCGGAATAGTTTAATTTATGAAGTAAACTTCTCTCAACTGAATAGCACACATGGCAGCAATGGGTGATGTCTTTCCTACCCCTCACTGTTGGGATAGTCTACACAGCTGCAGAGGATATTTCATCCTCAGCAAAGTGAGACACTAAACCCAACAATTCTGAATTTTTTTTTTCCAAGTATCTTACTTTATAATTATAAAAATCTATTTCCTAATAAAATTATAATGCATACTAAACTGTTAATGTAAAAAGCTCAATAAAAGTATAATAAATTAAATACGTAGCTACTGTTTTTTATCCTGGTATGTTCAATTAAGGAGGATGTGCCTTTATGACAGCTGAATGCTTGACAGTTAGCTGATCCTTTTGACCTTCCATTTACCTATTTAAAGGTGTATTTGTAAGAAAAAGAATCTTCCAAATCATAAGTATGCAAAGGATGTGGCTCGGTATCTTAAAATTCAGATGCAGTACAAATACCATTTTTGGAAGTAAAGTATTTAGCAGAGGGGTCATGCTTTAATCACTGACAGGAAATATGAACATTGTAGGTTTTCAGCTGTCATTTAATGCATCCAGTCCTGCCCTTGCATATTTCATAATTACACCTAAGCAATTTGGAATATATTTATGTCTAAAGTGACAAAGTCAGTAATTATGTCTGAGGCTCACTCTGAGATTTACAAGTTGAACATTTACATGCAGGAAATGAAATCAAGTTTTAAACTAACACAAGTGAAAACAGTGTGGTGGCTATTTTATTTCTTCACCTTTATTCCTCAGACTACATGGCTGAGGGTAAAATGGAAGCACAGTTCTTTAGTAAGTCATACTGAGTAGAGGTATAAGATATGATGAGAAACAGAACAAAGACATGGAATTTACAACTGCAAGGGTGATTTGTTGCACAGCAGAAACCACTAATGAAACCGTAATCACTATTCAAGTCTGATCATTTCAGCTATTCAGCAACTAACTTTTGTTTAGGACTTGATAAATATATCCAAATTGCTATGGCAGACCTCCCAGTTTATTCTTAAGAAACCAAGCCAAACCAAACCAAACCGAAAAACGAACTCCAGAACCGTATAAATTTAATATTACTTTATACAGATCTTTTAAAGAAAATGTAAGTGGAAGTCACTCTGCAGGTGATGTTCCAGCATTCTGCAGTTTGGTTTTAATTGAAACCCTGAGATGAGGCAGAACTAGTAAGGCCATGGTCTGGAGACAGTGTCAGTGTTTCCGCGGATCTGATCTGCTCTCTACAGGTATGCAGTGGCACAAAAGGAAGCTTGGAACTGACAAGATGCTGCATCTTGTCCTGCACTGTTGGAAAAAACCAACTCTAACAAATTAATTGTTAACATAGAAATTTTTTTATGTTTTCCCAGGGTGAAAAGAGTCCAGTGTGAGTAATAGTGTCAAATTTGAACCCCCAGCCTCCTAATGAGAGGAATCTATGCCCTAGCATGCTTCCAGTGAGACAACTGAGCAGACCATTGTTCCCTCACCATACATGGCTTTCGCCCTTGGTGGCTGAGCAGTGCTGGTTGATTACAGTGCAGAGCTGTATACAGTGTGCCACAGCTGAATGGCTTCCATGAATAAGAAACCAAAGCCAGTCAACATATTCATTAGGTTCAAAGAAATAAGTCTCAGAACTGTGGGAAAACTTTTGTTTGTGTTGCTGGAGGGGAGAAAAAAGACTGAGATAGAGAGAGACCTCCATGGAAGTAAATTTGTGGTGTGGAGCGTGCACATGTGCACACACAGAACCACTGGGTGGACTTTCACTTAGACCACATGTGATGTCTTGCTTTGTGAGTCCATGTCTTAAAACCACGGGTAACTTTGAATATACTGAGATAATGAGTGATTCAAGTTAAAGACCCTCTTAGGATCTGGGTTTAATTTATTCTTTTAAAGTATGGAGTGGTTTTTTTTCTAGAACTGTTTGTCTTCAGTGGAGTTCCCTATGACTTATACTAGGGTAGCTAAAACTGAGGTGCACTTTTCATTTTCATAGTCACAGGAAAAAAACACATTAATTTCTAGCATTGTTAGAAGGATTACTCAGAATTTTGTGACTACTTTAAGGAAATTAATTTTAGCGATGACTTACCAGAGGAGCTGAAAATACACCCACTGTTTGCATTTGGATGTTCATTATTTATCCTGTCAGTTAAAGGATGTTATGATGCATTATTTATTCCCATAATGTAAATATTCCCACTGACACATGGTTACCTTACTTTACCACGAGATGATACAGTTTTCCTAATTCATTACAGACATAGATTGTTCTTTTAAGAGGTATGGCAGTCACATTAAGATGTCGATCCAATTTTCTGGGTGGGAATCTTGTGTTGGCTCATCAACAGAGCCTATAATGTTTCTAGTAACACAGAAGTTTAGCATTTGCCTCTTGTTAGAGTAACAATTGAAAACATTAACCCAACTTCACAGTCATGCAACATATGCAAAATTTCATCCACACACCTCCTGAAACAAAAGACAAGTATGGCTAAATCCTTTGATCTCTTGACCAACATGGGGGAGAGAAAAATAAAATAACAAACCACCATCTGTTGGGAAACCAATGTAATAAAAACAGTGGAAAGCTAGCTTATAGTGTAGACTGACTTAATTGAGGAAAGGGCTTATAAATAGAATTATTTCTTGATTTAGAGGCGCAGGAGGAAACAAAACTGAAAGAAGGAGTTACTGAGCTCAGGTTTGGATAGATCAGCATGAAAGCAGCATTATTCATTGTGGGACTCACGTCACAGGACTCCAGTTGACAGGGGCTGACCTCATGGAGAAGAATCATAAATGTGATTTCTGCCACTGAAGGAAGTAACTGCACTGTGTTTTGTAGCTCAGTACCAACATCTTGTCAAATAATCTTTGAACAGCCACGGTCACAATGCAGCAGGTTATAGCTGTGGGTGATGCTCCACATACAGACCACAGTGCTGTGAAATGCTGAACAGCAAACTAGCCGATTATATTAAATACTCAGACACAAGAATCTAACTAAGAACTTATTGCTGAACTAATTTCACTGGTCTTTGCCTAAAATTTTATGACAGCTGGCATGCTGTGAAGTGCCTTTCAGGTGTTTTTAAAAGTCTGTGGAACATATTTAACTCTCAAAGACATGTGAGTCTGAAAGTACTGCCTTTTCCCATGCTTTCAGACCAACCTAATACTCATATTTTCTCCATATTCACATTATATGAGTTGAATGGTACACTGGCATGGTGACTGGCCTGCATTTAGACCCAGGAAGGGCCCAGGGAGGCTGTGTGTGGCCATGGCACAGGCTGCTCAGCAGTGATGGAGAGGTTCATGCCTGATCTCAAAACCTGTTCCTGATGTTGCTTCTGACCACAAGACTGTCACTGATTCAGAAATTCCAAAAAAGAGGGAATTTCCTCAAATTGAGAACAGTCATGGATGTAGAAGCTTTCAAACAGATTCAGGAAAGAAAAAGTCACTTTCTACAATGGAAGGCCTCCTTGGTGTCCTTTCAAGCCCCTTAGACATCTCTTTCTTTCATCAGCAGCTGCAGTCAGTGTGACAAAGTTGACTTCCCCACAATGATTAAATCTTACCTCTTTTTTAATATAAAGCAAAGCAACTACAGGTGAAGCTGCTATTTTTGTGAGTAAACAGCAGGACACAGGTATTTCCAGCAGTTGTCTGGTGAAACAGGAAATAATTGTTCTTCTCCTGCTATCTTGACCATCCTCACTTCTATCTACAGACTCATGTTGATATAAAAAATCTTTCATAATACTTTCCAGATGCTTTCTTACCTTTAAAAGATTTTGAAACTGAGTCTCTTCTTTATCCTGTTACACAAGGGCTGTCTTAAATTTGTTGCCATCTAAATGCATTCAAACCATAAAATTTCACTACTCTATAGTTCAGTAGGAAAACAGTACTTATTTGGCTAGTAATTAGTACTTTCCTTCCTAGGGAAAAAAAAATTACTGAATCATGTAAGAAAGTGAATAAGAATTAATCCTATATGTGCCAGAGACACACTCTGTGTGCCTGGAAGAGGAAGGATCTCTGCAAAACAAGAGCAGATAGAATTTACCCAATGTACACTTTGTAACTTTGCTAAAAAAAAGTATAAAGAATTGCTTACAAAGAATGTGTTTCTTTGCCAGTAGACATACAACCTTTCATCTTTTTTGCATTGTATGTTTTGCTGGCATAAGATGACACAAATAAACTAACAGTCAATTATTGCAAGATCTTGAAGTCTTGAGAGAGAAAAATCTTTCATCCTTCTTTAAACAATACTCTTGTGAGTATAGACACCAGGTAGGTACAGGAATGAATGCTTGATTGCTGTACTACCTGTCAGCAGGAAGAAAATGCAGTTTAAGGACCAGGTCATGGCTTAGACAGACATTGTATTTTGTTTATGGAAGGAACATGGGACTATGCATAGAATTATTTAAAAATAACAGATAGAAAAGCAGTGTATAAACATAAATAATTATCTCCCTTTTGCATTAGTCCATATATCCTTCTGCCATGAAGAGTTAATCAATTTACTGCTGAAATGCTGTGGAAGATTAAGAATAGTACTGAAACAGGCAGTGTTTTAAATATTTGTGCTTGTCCCATATGCCTACAGCCTGTGTGATGCTGGAAATCAGACTAAGTGATTGCAGCAACTCTTTCTGTTCTCAAAATCTAAGAATAAACCCACTGGAAGTCACTTAGGAAAAAAAAAATTGTTTACTCTTCCATTCATGCTGAGTTCCAGTTTACATATCCTGTAACAACTTGTTTTTTGTTTATGGCACTTGGTAAATCTGGAAATGTGCCGCTTTCTCCTGGAGCTCCTGA
Organism: Pycnonotus jocosus; assembly: GCA_013400435.1. Lineage (NCBI taxonomy): Eukaryota > Metazoa > Chordata > Aves > Passeriformes > Pycnonotidae > Pycnonotus > Pycnonotus jocosus. Next base: position 189,323 of record VWYP01033808.1, read on the forward strand.
GCATAAACCATATAGAATCTCTGCATCTTCCCTCAAATACCATTCCTGTGAGGGAAGTGTTCTGTGCCCTTCTGTTCCTTCCTTCAGCTCTCCCTTGTTCATGTAAGAAAAATAATTTAATGGGTATGACCTGACTCAGATGAAATACATCCCTCTGACTCGTTCATGCCTCTGTGGACTTGGAGTAAATTAGTTATTTCCTAAGTAACTCATTTCATTGGAAAAGGGTGAGTAACTTTGCAACATTTCTTGGGAACTCAAGGAAAGACTAGTTAATGCCTGCTTTTGCTTTCTCTTCAGCTTCTGTGTTATTTGCTGTAGACAATTCACATATGGTTATTTTTATTTTTTTCCCAGAAGAAAGCTTTGTTTTTAATTTTTAGTTTTTATTTTTTTTTTCTCAGTGAGTCAGAAAATAATGTGAGAAACATTTGGATGAAAAAAACAGTCACCATTGGAAAACTTAGCTAAAAAGAAGTATTGTGCAGAGTAAATAAATATTATCATGATGAATTCACGCCTGTTAGAATTCGCGATGACTTGCTATGTCATCTAATCTATTTTAATTTGTGTACATCTGCAGTCACCTACAAGTCTGGACTGTATTCTCACCTCTGATTATATAAATCACAAGTAGTGATTCTTGCAGTGTGGCATTAGTTTGCATTTTAATTATTTCAGTTTCAAATATTGCGCTGCTAATTGTAATTGTAGACGTTGTCCATCCCTAAGTAATTTCCTATTTTAGTGTTCGTATCAGATGCATCCAGAAGAACTGTTGGACAATTTCTCTCCTGTATGATTGCATATAGCTTAGTTAAGAAATGCTTCCTGATTTATGAAAATCTATGAATTCCTCCAAGTTGCAATGTGGTCACACTCAGAGAGATATATTAATAAATGCTTGCATGTATGTAATCAGATGAGGGCACAATACTCTCCATTAATGAAATTTGATCCATAATGAATCCTGCATGGGAGTGCTAATAACTACCTTTAGGTTAAAGTGCTCAGATGTCACAGTATAACAATATCTGTCTTAGATGTGTATCATTATGGCAAGTAATTAAAGGTTACTTAGCTGTTAAATGGTTACCTTGGAGGAATCCTTCAGTAACATGGCTTCAAACATGCCTTCACAATGAAATTAATTAAGTAAATTAAATATCAACCTTATAGTAATTATTATATGTGCAGAGTATCAGGCATATAAATGTGTAATATAATTGGTCAGAGGACTTGAAGAGGTATCCATTTGCTATTAAGCATAAAACAATCTTGGTTGTTCTTATACGTAGAATAAAGCTGATGCATGTTAAAAAGAACAGTGACAAGACTGATGAAGAGAAATGGAATGTCAAAATTATCACAGTGATGTTCCATGTGCAGCATAAGTGCAAAGCTCAAGTAGCAACGCTCTGATGAGAGAAGTATTGAAATTCACTTGGTCTTTTTCACACCTCTGCTGCTACATGGAGTTAAAACCTGGTACCAAATGACTTGAGTTTTGCTAACAGCTTGGTCTGACTCATCACAAGGATGCTTTCAGGGATTACTGAGTTGCTGCTGTCTTCTGTAGTTAATATAAACCACACCAGAAAAGTTGAGCAAGCGGCTTGATGTGGATATAAACATTTTTTGCCACCTCTTAAAGCAGAAATATGACATGGGCTACATCAGTGACAGATTATGACTTAAAAAATAATTTCCTAGCATTATGTAAACTGGCAGTGACAAATACAAATAAAGCAGCACATTCTGCTTTTTTATTCTTTGTTTAAAGAGAAACAATCCACGAGATAAACAGATCCTTCATCTGAGACCTTTTCATATGTAAGCAAGAAGATGTAAAGTTCAGATCTCTGCTGTCCTCCTGAAACGTTGGCTTTGCTCCAGGCAATGACATTATTAACATACCTTAAGTTTACTCTTTAAATGTTTTGCCTAATTATGTCTTCTGATGAAACAGAAAAGAAATTAAAAAAGAAGTATGCATTATGCTGTCAGAAAACTTTACTGACAACACAGCTCAGAAAGCATTAGCAGCAGGAAAGGAAAGCAGGAAAGGAAACACGAAGAATTTGTGATAGAAATCTGAGGTTTTCTCATGTTCTGGTTTTGTTTTTTTTTTTTAATGCCAGTGAGATACTAACAGTGGTGGCACCTTCTTATCAGTAATAAGAAAACTGCTGCACATTTTGGTTGAGGGTGACAACAGTGTTAGGGGTTCTTCTTTAGTTCTCAGGCTTCTGCCCAGGGCAAGTAATTTGGACTTAATTGGTTTTGCTCTCTACGATTCAGATTTCTTAAAAGTTGAAGCTTCACTCATTGTCATGTGGAAATGGTCCTGTGTTCCCGGGCCAGAAAGAGTCCCCAGAGAAGGTTAACTGGAAGTGGTGGAACTATTTGTGCCCCCTGCACACTTATGGGCCAAGCCTACACAAAGTTATCATATGTAGGAGGGAAAAAACAAAACAAACAACCTCTTAATACTTGGATTCTCATAGAATTGGCCAGTTCTCTGTGCTGTAGCTTCTCAGATAATATAGATTTTTACCTCTCAGGCACAGTAAAAATATACTGATTGATTCGGTCTGATTCCAAACCTGGAGACAGTTTTTGAAGGGGGATTAGAAAACAAACAGTGTAAGAGAGGAGGGGAATTAAAAAACAAACAGTGTAAGAGAGGAAGATTATCTTCCAGTGAGTTCTTTTGCCCTGAGGTATGAGGGGGATTTTCGTTGTTGTTGTTTTTTGGGTTTTTTTTTTATTTTAATTAAGAGGTAGTAAGTGTGTAATCAGAAAAACAAATGGTATTGATTACTTTTTCAAGGTAGTGACTCTGATCATTTCATCTGTACTCCTAGATTGTTTGAAATATGGAACCAACATAAAACCTGAAAGCATTTGCCATTTGTATAAATCAACATTACTCTGTGTAGCCAGTGTTTATTTACAAGCTTGCAAAGGGTTTCATAAGGGATATTTGTGCACCTACAATACAAACCATGTGTCAAACAGCAGAAAACTGAAGAGCAATAAGACTGTTGTTTTTTCCCTTTACTTGATCCAGGTTTCATTTTCTGTTTGGCTAGGCATCAATGGTCATGAAGGTGGTATATCAACAATAGTCATGGTGGGATATTTAATTTAATTAGAGCTGGTTTAAGTGCTTAACTTCATTTACTCTGAATAACAATTTATTTTATTCTGTTTTAACAAACTTTTCTGTTTATGCGTTTCATCATCTTTTGTTATAAGAAACAGGGATCTCATTTCATTATTTAAGTGTGGGAGTAATGAAAAAGTAAGTCTCCATCAACTTACTGTTGCTGTACCAAGGGTCTTTTTCTGGAATATTTACCAAAGAACAAATCTCTTGAAGTGTGTAGAGTATAGTCCAGACCATTAATTTTGATTCTTAACTAAAAATCCATGAAACTTACTCTGAATTTAGAATATGGAAAGACTGGGCATGATTTTTTCCATAGATAAATAGAATGGTTTGGATTAGAAGGGGTCTTAAATATCATCTGGTTCCAACCTCCATGCCATGGCACCTTCCATTGGACCAATGGGGTTGCTCAGATTCCCATTCAGCCTGGCCTTGTAAGAAAATCACTGCTATTTAACATAGAAAAAGGGCACATTCTACCAACAGGTATACATAATAGTAAATGATCCAGACTTAAGTACAAGATTTATGTATTCTCTTAAAGACTGATGGAGATAGAAAGAAAATTAATGGGTAAAGTTGGCTTTGTTTAACCTCAGTCAAGAAAAGAAACTAAAAAATGAGAGTTTGGACAACAAAGTGGAAGCTTTGATTGTGGAGGAGCTCTCTGCATGACTTTAGCCTTGTCCATAAGGAAACTTATGAATGTCTCAAGCATTCAGTGCAAATCCCTGCACAGACATTCTCATTTCAGTTAAAGTAGCATTTCAGATCTGGTCTTAGCTGCCTGAAAGTAGCTGAAAATAAGCTGCTCTTAGACTGAGCTCACTGTGTCTACACAGAGTGCATGTGTTTACTGGAATCTCATTACATTCAAACATAGGGATACAAGTCTGCAGATTAGTGTTTGCCGTGAAAAGGCTGTTTAGCCTTTCAAAGGATTTTGCAGGAAAGCAAGCTGGAATACAAGCCCTTTCTGCTTGTCATTTGTAGGTTTGTGAATTTGGCTTTTATTTCTTTGTGCAAATGTGTTTTCATAGAGACAGTGAAAAGCCATGACCCTCTGTAAAAAGGATTACCTCGAAGGGAGATAGTAAGACTACAGTGTAAAGGATGGTTAATGCAAAAATGCTAAATCTTGCTGTACAAAGATTATAGCACAATAAATTTTTAAACTCAAGGTACTTTCCTGACATTATAAAAACAGTCACATATCAGAATCACAAAATAAAAGTCTTTAAGAGAGGGCTAAAAGAAAATAAAGGAAAATATCTGCTGCTTTTTTTTTTAGAAAGATGATACAGAATCCCTTAAAAATGTGTTTTCTTTTAGCTGACATTGTAGCAAGTAGTTTAGATAACATTAATGACTTAGATATTATTTTTACAATCAGTATATTTCATGGGGTATTAAAGATAATAAATAAGGAAATACTTCAAAACAGATAATAGAAGAACATAAAGAAAGCAGAAGATTTCAGTTGTTTACAAAAAACCTGGCATCTTACTTATATGAAGCAATGACCCACTGACACATGACCCATTGGAATAAGAGGAATCCCCATTCCAGAATTATTTCTTTGGTGGAAAAAGAAAAAGAAGAGGGTTTTTTATTAAACTTAGACCTAGATTTTTTTTTTTGTCTGAGTACTAAGAAGTATGGTCAGAAAAGATCCAGAATTAACCCTTCTAAAACCTCACAAAGAGATAAAAGCAATATACTTTGGGGCTAACTAGGATTTCAATTACTGCAAGAGTTAAACTGGAGCAGTAGTTAAATAACTGTAGTGAGTTGCCCAATCTTCCCTACCTGCTTTTTTCTTTTTTGAGACTGCTGCTTCTAAATCACATGGTCTCCTCCAAGCTCACAAGACCAAAGTAAGTTTCCAAAAAAAGCGTGTGATAAACTGTAACAGCAGCTGCAATGCACCCAGAGTCTGCAATGCACCTAAAAAGCAGAAATGGTGTTGTAGTAGAAGCCAGTTTGTTAAACAGATTGGATTTGAAGGTTTGTGCTTGATGTAAGGAAGATTTAAAATGTAGTAGGCATCTGGTAAGAGGTGAGATGAGATATAAGAAAAAGCATAAATAGCTACCATTCTCATTGCATAGGTGAGGGAATAGAACATAATATTGAATTTGTCACAGCTAAACTTTCAGATTACTTCATTAAGAAGAGGTTGCAATATTTTTCCAAGATATTTCAGTGAACAGTTGTAGACAATCAATATGAAAACTTCATGTTTGCTTTTAAAGTTGCTTTTGTAGCCAAATCTCTGATGCACTGTCATCACAGACTACTTTTTATTTTCTGTAGAGCTAACACTGGGCTTTGTGTGCCAATGTCAAATTAGAGCATTAATTACCTATGCAGTTAAGTGTCCAGTAAGGTGCTTTTATAAAAAGCAGTCTCAAAACCTCATTTAGAAGGAGCTTGAGTAAATTATTTCAGTGTTTTCAGGGAGATTACTCATATATGTGAAGTAAAGCTGACACTGACAGGTTTCAGCATTTAGATGCTTCAAAAGAACAACTTAGTTTTGAGTTTTATAGGCTCTCCATAGGCAGCATCACAGGCAGGACACTCTGAACAGCAAAAGGAGGAGATTTGGGGTTGCTTGTAGTGCCAGAGAACACAGGTTATGAAATGAGAGAAAAAGACAGTGAGAAAGATGAATACATGGCAGCAGGGAAGTGTGTTGGAGGATTGGAGATGTTCCAGATTTTGCTCTTTCCTGATGTTAAGGCAATTTATTCCCTACAGACTTAGATTACAGCTTATTTCAGAGGGTAGAAGTGATATTACCTGATTTAATTCACCTAAAACATACTCAGTTCTTACAGTCATCCAGCCTTATCCTTAGGCAACGTAAAGAATTCTGCATCTTCAGAAATAGTGCTTTTCCTTTACATCTACCCTAGCACCTGAGATTTCCATGACCATTAAATAAAAATAATAAAAACAAAATAAAATGAGGCAGTGCATTTCAGAAAAGTTCCTGATTATCGATTTCTATTTCTTTGAACTAGAAAGAATAAAATTACACATATTGAATCCAAGCAGGGAACTCAGGAAGCAGTGTGAAATTTCAGTTACAATTTAATTGTACAAGACTTGAGGCAAATTATTGTCCATCTTAAAACAATCTGCACCAGCCATCGAAAAACAGCATGGACTTAGGTATTCTGGCAAACTTAGATTTTGTGGTTCACACTCTTGACATGAAAATCATTGAAGTCTTTGGAGTTCTTCCATAGACATTGTTACCTAAGACAGTAGATCAAATCCCCATGCTGAATATTGTATAAATAGCTAAAAACTAATGAGATGGCAAGGTAGGTAACAGTCAAAAGGTGGGAATGCAGCAGAAAGAAGAAAGCATATGGCCACTGAAAGCAAGCCCGGTCTATTTTGCATCCTGTTATTGTTACTTCATTTTCTGTTTGCAACTTGGAGTTATTAATTTTCTACCAGTAATCTTCTACTTTAGCTGCTCTGTAAGCGAGTATCCTCATCATAGTGCAATTTGTATTAAATGAGTTTTTAACTTCTTATATTGGTTAAGAAGATTAATAGTGCAGAATTTAAAACTTGTGACCAAAATTTGATGAGACGACTTAAAATGAATGGCATTTGAGATAGAAAGAGGCTTCTGAATACCAACAGACAAAATCCAGACAGCAGGAAAATAAGGTTAAGACATTCTATCTGAAACCATTTCACAAAAAAGAAGAGGAAATGTGTGACATATGGTATCGAGTGAGGCACTTGAAGTTGAGTCTAAAAATGTTTTAAAAGACAGCTGTTAGCTTGCATGATTAAAAAGGAAAAGGAAGGATATTATGATACATCAAGAAGCAAGGAAGTTATGAAACCAGAGGTGGACTTGTTGGATGTTTGTTTGCTTTTCTTATCCAGTGGTTTCTAATGTTTTTATTAAATTTATCTTCAAATTCAACCTCCACCTCTATCTTCCGTTCTGTTTCTCCCAGTGACATCAGTGCTGGCTATTAACACAAAAACTGGGTGGATCCTTGAACCCTGAAACCAAATCAAAGAACAGTTTAGGGAAAGAGATAATTACATATCAGCTCTCCTTCCCTACAATATGTTTAAATAGATTAGATTATTTTAATAAGCATTGGAAGTGATGGTAAAATTTAGAATAGTATTGTCACATGAATCTCCACTGGCTGTATATGAATCATAGAAGTCAGTGAAAAAAACTCTATGGGATATTGTTGTATGCATTATCTGATCTTTATTCTAAGCTAAATGATTTGTTTCTTTTAAAACTTTGTTTATATGATAGCTTAGTTAATTAAGTTGCTTTAGAGCAGGAAATCTGTGAGAGGGATTTTTCGCTTCCGCTGGTAGTTCTTGTAAAACTCCAGTGAATAGAAAACAAGTGGCAATTTGCATATGGCAATTTGTCCATGCATGGGGAACCCAACAGAGATATTCCTTGGGAATCACAGGAAGACTAAAGGCTAACTGGGCACAAAAGATGATGCAGTCTTCCCATCACAAGTGATCCTTACCAATTTTACTTGGCACACTGTGCATAGCTTTGCGTGTGCTGAGTAAGCTCGGTTGCCATTCGCTTGACTGGGATTTGAGGCAGGACTATATACTTTTGTTTATGGCACTGGACGAGGCTCAGGAACTAGAGCATTAGCTTTTTGCTTTGGCATAGATTTCCTGGCTAAATTACCTAATTTCTCTCTGCCTCATTTCATAAGAACAGTCCAATCTGTTCAGACCAAAGGCTCATTTAGCCCAGGACCTTGGTTCTCACCAGGTCCCATAATGAATGTCAGCAGAGGAGAATGAGCAGTGAGCAGGCAGCAGTGCTTAGTGATATCGTCTCCCAGGCTCCAGCACTGCTTGTTCAGGGATTTCCTGAACCAGGAGTGGAATCTCTGTGTTCAATGCTTTTCAATGACTTGGTTTTGATAAATTAGTACTGGCATTTCTTGAGCTCATATATCTTTTAAGTATCCACAACATCCCAAGCCCTACAAATTGCAACATGGGAGGAACATCCCTTTATTTTATTTTAAACCTTCTGCCTGCCAGTTTCTCATTTTGGAAAAAAAAACTGAGAATGCTCTTCTTTTCTTCTTATTTCCTTCAATGGGTATGTTTTCTGACTTAGGGGCCTGTAACTTCATGCAGTACTGAAAATGCAGGAGTGCCATGCATTTAAAGAAGCATAAAAACACTGTTGGTTTTGTTCTTTATTTCATTCCTGAAAACTGTGTATGTGAGATTCGCTTTTTCTCACTGTTACCGGGCATTGGCATTTTTCATTAAAAAAAAAAATTTAAAAAGTTTAAAAAGTAATAATGACTTTAAGGCCTTGAATTTAATCTATAAAATATGTACTACACTAGTGTTTCTAGAATTACTTTCTGTGAAAAGATACAGAAGGATGCCAAGAACACAGCTTTGCATAAAGTGCACAAGTTGTTCTGGTCTATTCTAGCTGAATAGAGACACTGAAACATGAGAGGAGAGTGCCCTGGACTGAATGGCTTTTGTGGAAGATGCTTAGTTATTGATATGAGAATAAAATGCCAATCTTGCAATTTAACTGCTCTGCTCCCGCTAACACCTCCTGAAACAGGAAGACAGCTGGGCTATTATATTTCAAATTCCATTTGTGTTAATTTTAATGCCTTCATACAAAAGGAAAAGAAGGGGAAAGATGCACTTCATTCCCACACATTTTCTGTGCATCTCTAAATGTCCAGCGTGGCCCCAGTGGACCCTTCTGGCCTGATGAAACTTGTTTTACAAGGGATCTCCAGCACCTTCCAGATTTTTGGTCACTCTTCCTACAAGGCCATATCTCTGAGTTCTTCCCGTTCAAGGGACTTGCATTTCAGGAATCAGTTATGGTTGACAATGTTTCAAAAACTTGTCTCCTATTTCTCAGGGGCCTGTAATCAGTGTTCAAATCTGAGGTAAACAAAGTTTAGTCTCTAAAGAGAAGATAAGCTTAGCAGAGTTCAGAAGGTGCCTCAAACAGCACAAACACCTTCTCCTGTTGAAATGTTTACATCCAAGGTGATAGAAAACTGAGCAGCATTATCTTGCTGATGGTCTGAGGAGATTTTATTAAATAAATACAAAGGCATATGTTTTTTACCTACTGATTAGGTTCAAAATTTCCAGATCCAGGGCTGAGTAAGGAAACAGTCTAGTTGTAAAATCAAAAGAAGAAGCAACCCAATTATGTAAAAGTTATACATATCTATGTTGTAGATATGCAAAAAACATATGGATCCTTCTTATATTTGTTCTTCTTGATAATCTCCAAAGCTGACTTTGTTCTTTAGTTCTGTTGGCTTTCACTGGGGTTGCACAAATATTGCTGAGTAGAGAACCCAGATCATTGTCTAAAGGTGCCTTTGCTCATGAATAACAAATTAAAAGGGTGATTTGGCACAGCAGGTGAGATGATTAATATTTCAGGTCTTGTTATTTTTGTTTGTGGATGTATGTGTTTGTATGTAATTATACATTTCAAGGATGAACAGCTAAATGCAGCTAAACATTTAACATTTATCTGAATAAATGCAAATGAAACTTGCATTGTAAAATAAGTAATTGCTATGGATTAAGAACACATATGATTTTTCTTTTCAGTGTTTATTGCCATTACTTTAATGATGACAAAAAGCAGAAGGGTGATGGTACAGATGCAGGTTTAGAAATAACGTATTCATCAGTTCAAATCTTTTAAATTGATGGTGATGGAGAACAACTGTTTTAATTCATAGTCATTTGGAAGGATTTGCCATGACCTCAAGTTAACATGTAAACATGGCAAGGGATATGAGAAAGATTCCTCTGGCGTTCACTGAACTTGAGGGGAATCTTTCTGGGACTTCAGTGGGCTCCATGCTGAAGTCTGAGAGCGGGGCCAGAGAAAATACCCATGAGAGTCTCAGGGATCACAGCACATCTGGGATGGCACCAGTCTGTGGTGCTCAGTGCTATGGTATTATCCCTGTGCAGAGCTCAGGTTCTGCATAACTCAGTTCATGACCACAACCACTCCTCACCCTGTCTGTGATCTGGTGGTGGGGGGTGAAAAATGAAGTAATTTGAAGTTTTCTTTGTCAAAAAAACCCAAAACCAACCAACCAAACAAAAAACCCCACAAAACAAAAACACAAAAAAACCCAAACAAACTCAACAGGAAAAAAAGCCCAGTTGGTGTGTTTGTCACTTTGTTTTAATTAACAAAGTCAATCTCTGTTATGCTGTACTAAACCATACTAAACTGTACTGTACAATACTACACCATACTATATAATGAGCCAGGATCTTGAGCCAAAGTTCTGTTAAATGAAAGGCTTAATTTCTTCTTCAAAAATACAGATATCAGTAATTGAGTTACCTGGTTGGATGCTGATTAGCCCTGCTGACACTGTGCATTCCTATTTATGAATATACATATATAGACATATGAGCTGAGTGTATCAAATCTTCTTGCCAGCGTCACTGACTCTCTCCCCTTCTGGGGACTCCTGGGTGCTAGAAAGGCACGAAAGATAGTGAATAAAGAAGTGAATTTTAATGTACTTTTTTCAGTCACCCCTAATCAAAACCACTTAAATCCATCTGTTACTGTGTCAGCGAAGTTTTTCTTGCACTGGGAAAAGAATATCAAACATTCTTGACTTTTTAAATAAAATCCAACAGTATGAGAAATGCATTGCTCTTAGACACAGTGCCGTGAGGAATAATTGCAACTTGTCACAGAGAGAGGTTATAATTATGTCTACTGTTAGTTATGTCTCCATGTGCACAGTAGAAGTTACCTTTTCAAATGCATTGTTCTCTAATGCAACACCAGTTATTAAAATTTGACGATATTATTACTTGCTAATGAAGAAAAATGAAATGAGGCTGCAGAAAGGCTGGGTGCTCTAACACTGAAAGCACGTGGAGGGAACAAAGAGGAAAGAGAAGTGCTTATTGCAGAGATTTCAGATCTAAGCTTTGCCTCAGGAAAAGCAAAATTGCCCAAAGGGTCAGAATTTCAGCTTCTGTATTTCAAACTTTTTTTATGTCTTTTTAAAAATCTGAATATGTATCAAACACTGGTCTAGATCTGACACTTCATAGGCATCTCTGCATGAAATGCTGCAAATATATTGCAGTATCTTAGAGACAAAAACCAAAGCTTAATAGTTGTTGCAGTAGTTGCTGTGGTATATTTCTCTGCCCCTTTGTTACTTGCACAAATTCTCTGAAATTATGCTCACAAGGTCTTATTTTAGGGAGAAAGAATTAAGTATATTTTTCTAGGCTTGCTCCTTATTCTGTCACTCATTTAGAGTCAGATTTTTGAAGCCTTTAATTTAGGTCATGTGCTCATATTAGAGATTTCTTCCTGGGAATTAAAAGGCAGATAGGATAAAAAGCAGTGCAGACATATGTCTTCATTTTCAGAAGTGACTAACAGCTCCACGTATCAGAATTTTAAATTGCCCAAGAAGGTATTTGCTGAAAATCAGAGCCCTTGAGCAAGTTTTAAATTGGGTGCCCAACTTGTGAGTGTGTAAAATCACTTGGGAAATTAGAAAATCTTGGCCATATGCTTATGTTAACGCCACTTGACTAAGTCCTTTCTGTATGTTGCTTCTCCAATTTGCAGTTGTTTTTGTGTTGTAAATAAGATAGCCTTGACTCAGAAAGTTCCCTAGGAAAACTGGAGAACTCTTCTCTTGTTAAACAGCACCCTAATTACAGAAGCAATTTTACAAACAATCCCCTGAGGGAAACATTTTTTTTTCTCATCAGGAAGGCTCTTGAATAAAATAACACCTTTGCTAACTTAATTTATTTACAACAGGACAGAAGACTGAGGCTGGGTTAGATTTATTGCCATTACATCACTGATGCTCAGTAATTCATAAAACATTGGGTCTAGGAGTCAGCACTGCTGTTATTTCCTCTGATGCCTGACCTCACCACAGTCTAATAACATACAGGAAATCCAGAAGACAAAGGAGGAAAGAAGTGGTCTTGAATGCTAAAAATAACCATAGAAAACTTGTACAATCATGTAATAGAGTATGGCCCAATAATTTATTTAACATAATAGTAGAATCTGCTAAAGCAATTAGAATCTGTTCCAAATGTTTTTAATGGAAAATATGTTGGGGGCAAGAATGAGAACACTTAAAGAATGGAGACTTTTAGGTTATGTAAAAACCCAAACAGTTACGTGTACTGGTTTTAGGTTTGTATATCTTATTTCTTACATATGCAGACCACTTAATAACTTGACTAGAACAGGCAGTCATTGTATGGTGGTTATATTTCCAGAGGTCATCCTATATGAGCCAGACAGTCATCTTAGGTGATGTATTACACTTGACAACCCAGAAAGTTGCAATACAAAGGCATTTTAATTCTCAGTGTCCTCTGAGAATTGTTCAATATCCTTGATGGTATCTAGTGTCTGGTATGCCATTGGGATGACATTTTTGGTGTCTTTACTAATCAGTCAAGGTTAACATGTCATTCATGTTAACTGTGTGTTTGGTTTGTTTTGAGTTGTTTTTTTTTTTTTCTAATCACTCCATGCATGCAAGAATTTCTAAAGCAATAAATAGTATAATGATGCTACAATGAAACTCATGTCTGCTCATTTATTTGCTGTAGAATTAGAACACATTATCCAAAATACTTGTCTTGGTGCAAAGCGGTTCAAATAGGGAAATTAAAAAAAAAAAATAAAAATTGGTGCAGATAGGGAAATGATATCATCAGGGGAAAACAAAACCAACCCCAAAAAGCTGTTGCATGAAAGTCAGGTAAATCTGGTGAATTTAGTTTGTGAAATATTTCAAAAGCAAGTTCATGAACATACATATCTTTTTTGAACAGCTGCTCAGTTTGACTGTGCCTGCCCTCCTTTTATTTACATATGTTGCACAGTGATTTGAAAGAGGCTACTACTCATATAAATACCAATATTAGTATGCAGACTAGTGTGTTCAGGTGTGAACAAGTCTGCACCATTTGACATTGACACTTGGTTTCTCTCCCAATCAGAAGCAGAAGCATTTACTGATCATGAGCTAGGAATAATGAATAGCTTGAACCAGCTGTTCCTGAACAGCCCAGTTGGCTGTTTTCCCTTTCATTAAATTCATTGGATTATAATTAGATAGATAGATAGATAGATAGAAAGAAAACATTTCCCTGTTTGCAAAGGTGTATGGTAAATTAATAAATATTGATTGATTTAATTTCAGAAGAAAGGAAAGTAATGTGGGGTGTTTGATAATTGACTGAAAAACAGTTACTGAGAGGGTGAGTTGTCCAAACTCAGCCTAGCCAAACTCCCTAGGTTTTCAAAACTTGTGCTTTCCAGAATTGTCTACTGCATTTTAAGGCATGTTCTGAAGATCAGAAGCTAGGAAAACTTTCCAGTAGAACTGATGTATAGAGCTAAAAGAAGAAACAGAAACCAAGAGCCCTGTTTTTCTGTCATTAGTCTACAGAAATGAAGCATGAAGCTGGTCATCATCACAACAGCTCTTTTATCCTGATATAAAAAATAAGATTTTCAGGCTCCAAAATATCAATGAATATCTACAAGTATAGAGGAAAGAATATCTCTTGAGTCTGAAGAAGAGAACACAGATTAATGCAGAGACTGTTTGAGAGGTCTTGAAGTGATCAGGAAACTGAGCAAACTGCCTGAGGGAGGCACAGAGAGGTGGGCAGATCTTCCTAGCTCATGATCAGTTTTGCAGGTAAATACTCTTCAACAAAGTTCCTTCTATGTGCCCTTTAGCACAGTGCAGCACAGCCATCCCAGAAAGTTTCAGTTCCAGGTCCTACAGAAGCTGGAGTCCTTTCTTTGGAAACAGCATTTCACTAAGGGTCTGTCACTTAGAGTGATTTCCCATAGGATTTTAAAACTGGTTTTCATAACTCAATTCCTCTAAGCCTCAGGTTGGAAAAACAAAATGTAATAAAGGTGTTGCAGAGCCCAGTGTCCTCCAGATGTGTGCAGGTAAAACCCTATAGCCTGGTTTACAGCAAGCCCGAAAAAAAAATGTCAGGAGCCCACTGTGTGCCCTTATTTTCTTTTTTCTTTCTTTCTTCTTTTTCCTTTTTTCTTTTCTTTCTTCTAATAATTAATGATTTAGAGCAGTTGCATCATTGCTTCAGTCACTTTGCACCTATTTCCCTAATGGTTACCACTTGCCTCAACATTTACATTTGTTTTAATATTTGTATTTTTTGCATAATTTCTCACATTATATTTATTTGCACTTGCACGTTTTTAAAAATGAAGCATTCCATGGGGATAAATTTAATAAAAGTTTCTCATTAAAAGTTCTGTAACAGCATGATTCCCAAACCTGAAACCAAAGTCTTCATATTTAACAGTTTTCATGACTCAATAGATTAAGTGTGAAATAGGAAATATAATAACAATAATAACATAGCTATATCCTGCACAGTTGTTTCACTTAAAATTATTCTTGAAAAGTAACATAATTCATAAATAAATCAATTCTCACAGAGTGAAATTTATTCAAAAGGCTCTCTGAGTTAGCCTTGATGTAGTTATAAAATGTGTGCACAAAAAACCGTATGGGCAAGAGGCGAATCAAAAACTCACTGATATTAATATATTTGTGAGGCAGGAGAAAAGAAAGGAAAAAAAAAAAAAAAAAAGGAAAAAAAACCCCAAAGAGCAAAATCATCAAATTTCTGTTTTGCAAAGTCAGGTGTCTCCAATCAGCTGCTTCTCCAGTGTTCATTTCAGAGAGATTCTTAGCTCAGGCCTAAATTTGTATGAAGGTTCCTCTGTGCTCAATGGTGAGATCTTGCCCTTGGGAACTGCAGTTCTGAGCTGCTCTGGCTCCACATTCAGAGGAACCTGTGACCTTCTGCTGTGACCAGGGCAGCAAATTCAGCCATCTCAACTAATGCCTCTATGTAGAGGGATAAATCCAAACCTTAACAACTCTGAAAGCTTTTCCCTTGAGGTGGAAGTGGAGCTTTGCCTTTTGTACTTTCCAGTACTGAATAATACAGAAAACAAAATATTTCCATGCCACCAACTTCTTACTCAGTTAAGAGACATTGCCACTGGCTTTAAAGTTCCTTCAGTGCACCTTGGATGCATTGTTATACTCTTTTGGAGTATAACAAAATCTTGGAAATCTTTTGGAGCTATTTTTTCTGCAGTTTTGGGTCAGGGGTGTTACTTTTGGGGTTTGCCTTTTTTTGTTTGTTTGTTTTGTTTTATCCTTAGCTTGTTTTATAAAATACTTCATCATGTCACAACAGAGTCTGTGTAAATAGCAAGGGGAATGCCAATATCAAAAATTCTCACAGCTATGGCCAACTCTACCTTTTTAATTAAACAAAGGTTGTGATAGTTCCTGAGGCTCTTGGCACATTACATGTTTCTGGACCATTCTAGTTCATTCTATTTTACTGGAATGGCTGAGGAGCTTCACTGCTGTCATTCCATGCCTAATAGTTTAAACCAGTAGTAACTCCATAGTAGCTGTGCACAGTCCATCAACAAAGTCTCTTCAGATCATTTCCTTGCACTGTATTTATTCATTATTGACCAGCAGTGGTTTCACTGCATTAGGCTCTGCAGTTCTGGGATGATTTCTGTGAGAATTGCCAGAAAAATTGCAGGCAGACATACAAAAAAATTATTTAAGAAGTTATCATACTGGGTATAATATATATATATATGTGCATAAATAGGTATAGAGTTGTTATGTTTATGTATATATAGCATTATGTTTTATTGGCTCACTGGCTGAGAAAGCTATTCAATAACAAGATGTGAAATGTCTAGTCAGGTAGCAATGTCGTGTCGCCACTCAGTGTCATGATATGACACTTTGTTTCAGTCCTGTTTCAGCTCTTTGAAAGCAAGTCTCTGGAGCCTGGAAGTGGCAGATCATCAGGAATCAGAATTTTTTCTTTCGTTTCCAGGACCGAGCTGTAGTTCTTTTTGCCTAAATCTTGCCATCTATCACACTGTCTGCTACAGGAAAACATATGTTTTAAGGAGCCAGAAGCATTATCTCCTACCATGCAAGGCATTTACTAGGTGAAACAATTCATGTCATACCATGAGCCAGCAGTCAGTTGTTGTCTTTATGGGTTTGTGGAATTTCAAGACCTAAACAATCTCATTTTCAGTGGTTTTACTATGGATTATAAAGAAGCATCAATGAGATATAAACTTAGTGTTTAATAACCCATAAAACATGCTACAGCAAGGCTTTTATCTACAAGGATCTGTAAAAAAGGTTTGAAGTACATTGTAATGTCCTTTTGGGCTGCCAGTGCAACTAATGAAAGGGTTTGGACAATAAGTTGGACTAATTGTTGAGTTACAAAGGCCTTTCTTTGATTTTTTTTTTCCCTTCTTTTTGCATTTCTAGAAACTTTTCTCCCACCTGGCAATCTTGCTTTGTCATGAATTCCTGTCCTTGGTTCTGTAACAGCCCTCATAAAACTTTGCAACACTGAGCATTTGTTTAATACAGAGGGGGTTTTGCTGTCTATGCTCAGGCATTTGCTGACTCACTGCAGTACCATTCTTTGTATTCAATTAAACTGCAAAACCCAAGAAGCAGCAAAATTATTAGCTGATCAGAGTTTTTCTGAAAACAATGTGCATTCTTTCCGTCTGACAGCTCTTGTCTGTACTGTGCAAAAGAGCTCCACGCTCACATAGTCTAAAGACCCCCTAAATCTCTGAGAAGAGCCTTGTTCTTTGCTGTCTCCAGGCAGATTGATTAAATTTGGGTGGGAATGCTGCAGTAACGTGACAAGTGTGATCAAATACCTATCACAAGTCATATTACTTCCTAGGCTTTTAAAATGGCAGGTAGTATGTGAAAAAGAGTTTATTCCTCTGTTGCCTGTCAGTCCTCTTGGTCTGTAGATAGAGGTAGTTTGATTTCAGCACCCAAAAAGCTGTCTGGGCAAGTTGCCCTGTTTGTGGCAGGTTAGACTTCCCTAGAGCATGTTTATCAGAGCTGCTTGGGGCCTCACACTAACCATGATACATTTGTTTGGCACTTAAAGGGTGATGTATTTATTGTCATTATTACTCACCCATAAATTTGGAAACTTGCAGTACGTGTCTCTTCGTTGCTTTTTAACTGAAATGTGAAAACACTGTGGGATTTCCCTTTCTGGCCTCTTACTTAAATGTTTTAGTCCACAAACACAAATAGAAGGGTAGATCATCTCTGACTTATGTTGACCCAGGTCTCCACTTGTTCTTGCCCCCTACACACCAATATCAGTAGAGTTACAGTGACATAAACCAGAAGAATACAGTCAAAAATCAGATCCTCCCTACACCCAATCACTTTCTACATCTGTTTCCTATTTGTCTTATAATGACACATGGGATTATTTTGGGAATATATTCTGCTTTAACTGTCATGCCACTGACTCTGTAGCCTTATCAGATATCCATTGGTGTGCAGGTTGAGCAATTATCATCTACTAAGAAGAAATGCCAAGAAAATGTAGATTGATAATATTTTTCAATAATAGCTTGTAGCATTACTGCCATCTTCTATTATTGCAGTTGAGGTTTAGCATTCTCATCAATTTACTACTTTTATTTATTGTGCAAGATCTAGATATGGACCCTACAGCAGAATTCCAGAAATGTTTTTCTGTTTGATTATTTATTCATCTCTGGTTAGAAGGAGCAAAGTCAGAAAACTGGAGAGAAGCAAGGAATGTGTCTGGATTATTAAGAATCAGAAAGAATGACAGCAGGAAAGAGAGAAATATAACACTGTGTCAGATACTACGGTTACAGGATGTCTGTATAAACATCATCAGACAGGCTGCATGTACAAGAACATGCCTTAGGATTGAGCTTGAATTCTGGGATCAAACTTCACAAAGCTGTGTCCAACATTTTTATCTTACAGTGCAGTAAGCCATAGATGACTAGCCACCTAACAGTTCATCTTCCCTTCATCTTTCTCTTCAGCAAATGGAAGGAAATGTGAAATACACCTCACGTTCTTTTGAAAACATGTAAAAAGATACACAGAGATATGTGTTTGTGTGATGTAATTGAACAGGCCTGTAATAAAATCTATAGCCTGTGACTTACAGCATCATGGACACAGTGGGTTTAAAATAACACCATTTGGAAGTGTGTTTGGTTCCTAGCCTGGCCCATGCCTGGGTTCAGTATGGGATGTAGGGAAGGCAGGTTGCCAAGGAGGATGCTGATTCCAAGGTGAAGGTTGATCTCTTTGGAACTCCTTGACTTAATTAGATGTCAGTGCAAATTAACCACAGTGCAGGTGGGAAATGGAAAGCCCAGGTTTTGCTGAGGTCTTCACAAGTTGTCTGTGAATGTTGAAGACTTCTGTGCAAAAAGCATCTGTTCTTCTGGTTTTATCCTCAGTGCAAAGTGTAAGATAAACATACTATTCAAATTGATTGGCAGACTTGGTTCCCCAGTTAAAATTAATTAAATGTGCTGAAAAGCCCAGTGCTTTGGATTTATTTACCTTCATTTGACTTGATGTTGACTGAGGCCCTTTTTAATCTTGGTTTATATTCCCCTATGATTTGCCCTCAACCTGTATATTTTAAAAGTTTCATCGGAAGGTACTGAATAGCACTAATAATAATAATAATAATAGTAACAATGCTTTCCTGATGCAGTTTAAATTGAATTTTAGGATATGTATATAATAGTAAGTCACTAATACTCAGCCTAGGAAAAGCAGAATTTAGCATAATGTTATGTAGTAATCTACAGTGGTGGCACATTTCAGAAAATAATAGTTAGTAGAAAATAGATTTTATCTTTTTTTCAGATAAAAGTTTCAAATTCCTGCTTCTTCAATTACTATTACTCAGATGTATTCTCAGTGAAAGCAAAATAATTCAATAAACCCATGAAAAATAATATGAAAATAAATTATATGTGAAATGGAACAGAAGAGACACAAGCTGTTTATGTGTATTTTTGCCTTTGACCAGCATTCAGCACATACTGATTAGGGAATGGGCACTTTTACCAGATCCTCACCCAGTGCAATTTGACTTCCCTGAAGCCACATACACTGCACTCTTTTCAGTTCAAATTACTTCTTAGTGTTCTTTCATCAAATAATGTTGCTTTTTTAAAAAAAAAAAAAAATTATTTTTATTTTACAGGACAACATTTTTAGAATGGAAGAATCACATTTTGAAAATGGGCGGGGGAAAAGTCCTTATGATCCCAAACTGCTGACAGCTTCACTTTTAATAGGTAGGTGCCACATAACAAATTCAATGAGATGTGCATTCACTGTAAATAATTTACCAGTTTTTCTGAGTTTTTTTCTCCTTGCAGCACCTATGATAGGTGTTTGTTTTATTCTATTTATTTCCAGGTTAAAGTAATTCTGGTTTGCTTTTAATATAGTTGACCCAGGTGTAAACCAAGATTCAGGTATCACAAGAGTTGCTTTATACCCCTGCAGGACCTTGATTCTACTTTTTCCTACTTGTATCTTGATGGAGGCATTTTAATCACCCAGTTTACAGGCTGGCCACACTGGTGGTCACACAAGCACAGCTGAAAGCTAAGTGAGAGCAGGAGTAAATAACTCCTTACGTCAGTTTTTCTGCCAAGGAATGTCTGTCACCCAACTTCACTTTGCATGGGAGCTGAAGATCAATGAACAGCCACAGGTCTAGGCCCTAAGGTGATATTTCAGCTGAAGAGATCTGTCTGACAGTAAATAAGATTAAATTCCTGGCCAGAACAAAAAGATTTAAATAAATTAAGTGTTTCTGAATTGGCAATACTTCATTTCATGGAATATGTAAATATGGAGCAACTGGACTGTGTCAATCTAATTGAACTAATGAAATTGATTGAATTTATCTAATTGATTTAATTTATCTAATTAAATTAAATATGTTCATTGTTATTGCTTCACCTTCACAAAAAAGGAAAAAAGATGTTTTGTGAGACTAAATTAGGAGGAAACAGATTCTTCTTTCCCTACACCTCTGTCTAGGTGTAGCCACCTTATCTTTAACGTCCTGACGTAATTTTCTGGCAATTTATTAGAACTTCAAATCCATAAATAGTTTCAGAGAACTGGAGGTTCTCTTATCTCAGAGGTCTTCAGGAAATGACACATAATGAGTTACATTGGTTTCTTCAGGCCTTTGTCCACATTGTTAGCCTAGGGCCTTGCTTACTGTCTGCCCTTATTCTATTTACATTGCATTTAAAAATTAAGCTATTCAAAATAGACAGCATCAAAAATTTAGTCCTAAGTGTGCCTCATTTCCTGATCTTAGAAGCTCATAATGATCCCAGTTGATGAGCTAACCTGGGGACACACACTTTTTAACAGGAAAAACAGGAAAGACATCCACATCTTGCTCCAACTTGTACCCTGTACAAACAGAAAGGAAAAAAAGAGTGTGTGTAAAAGGCCAGTGTGTAAATTAGTGCCTGGAGCAACTTGGATTTGTGGCAGAGCTACTCTCAAGCGAATAGCTTTGCTATTTACTTTAATATATAATAAAGAAGAGAATGATGACAAGCCAGTATTACATGGTATACCTGGTATGCAACTGCACAAAGTCAACAGTGTCTAGCTTTTCACATTCCTGGGGTTTTTTTTCACTCAGTCCATCACAAATATGATTATTCTACTTCCCTTGGCTTAGATTTCATGTCTTTAAAACATCTTTGCTTCCTTGAGCCCACTTCCTGTCACTATAATTTTCACTCCATGTATATTCCCTTCTGATAAAGAATAGACTGAGCATGGTCATTTGTTGTGAATCAGGCCTCAGTTGCACCCACTGGATGTACTAGAAAATGGTGCAAATCAAGCATTCAAAGCCAGTGACTAATTTCTACTTCAGTCACTTACACAAAACTCAAGGTGAAGCTAAAATTAGCATTCCTGCATCCTGAACATGAGCAACCATCTTTTTCTGCCTCCTTATAGTTGCCTCACAGCCCCACTGTGTTACTAATTATGATGCTTTGTTTACTTCAACCCTTTTCTGCAGAGTGTGTATTGCAGAGCGTGTATTGCAGAGCGTGTATGCCAAATTCACTCCTGGTTCTTTGCCTAAAAGTAACTCCTCTTTGCCAAAAAAACCCTTGGTTTTTTATGGCAAAATGATGACCCAAGGCAAAACAATTTCCTCCCCCCAAACAGTTGAGAAACAGGGAATGAACTGGCCAGGCAGTGCCTGCATGCAGGGGTTTGGTCCAACAGCTCTCCAATGCTGGGAGCAGGGGAGTGAAGCAGTGAGAGTGGGCAGGAATGCCAGAGGAGCCTCTTCACCTCAAAGGTGTCATACCAAGGATACACTGCTGATTCTCTTCTTCTGAGCTGTAACTCAGCTACTCCTGGCCATTCACCTGACAGAATATTTGTCCTCCTAAGTCACCGTGGTTTATCTAAGATTTAAGAGGGCAGCTATGTAAAAGAATTCCCCAGCATTCATTAAAATGCAATTTTATAATTAGTAGTTCAAAGTAACTACCAGGAAAGAAAAAAAAAAAAA
>VWYP01033808.1:219558-267280 GCA_013400435.1 Pycnonotus jocosus
GGAGGCCTGAGCAGGTGGGAGCAGCTTGTCCTGGTGCCAGGGAGTTCCCTGCTGCTCAGCAGGCAGCGTTTGCTGTACACCATCCCACCGCCTTCCTGCAAGGGCTGAGGGCATGGCTGGAGGCAAAAATCCAGAATTGGCAGTGCAGTCTACCAGAGCAAATGCTGAGCAATGCAAAGGCAATGCACCCAAGGCAGTTTTCAAGCTGAAGATTAGAGGAGTGGAAGGAGAGAGCTTAAAGCTGCTCTCATCTTCTCTGACTTGAGCACAGGAGATCTGGCCTTAAATTGTTAACATTTTGTAGAATGAATAACCATAAACATTTATTTTAAAAGCAAAGCAGGATTGGGCTGAGCAAAATCGGAAAGGAAATGAAATCACAAAAGCTGCATTAGGATAGTATTATGAATCTGGTTTGCACCCCAGAAATACTGGCCTCACTCACCCTCTTTACTAGACCTGGGGTTAAGAGAGATTGTCAGTCTGGATTTCCAGACTTGGCTTGGAATTTCCTTGCTTTTTATGGGTTTAAACCACTCTATGATATTATTTTAGCATACTTTCCATGGCTTAATTTTTAAAGTGGAGTAGTAACTGTGCTTTGTCCCCTGAGGTTATTGTCCTTGGTAATCTTTACTTTACGGTTACATAAACAGCTGAGAATTATAGAAGCTGAGTGACTGTTCAATAAAAAAGAAAATGCCCTCTTAAATTTAACAGGGTCCAAGGCAGGAAACATGGACTTGATACTCTCCTGGCATTCAAACAGAACTGTAGACATCACTTTGTGTTGTTTCCACTTACGACACTTTGTTGAATGTTCCATCATTGGCATTATGCACATGTGATTTTGAGTATATATGTATTGCACAGTAGACTAAAGCATGGCAACAGAAAGAAAAGATTGCAGATATTTTACAAGATTTTTACCTCTCTAATAAAATGCATTAAATGTGTCAAAATGTTAGAAATTAATTACTCTTGCTGAGACGTAGGTGTGTACATATTCTGATCTTTGAACCTATAATTAGTCTTTGGTCAACCACACCAAACTCTTTTCCTACCTATACACAACTACTGATGGCCCCCTCTGCTGTGCCACTCCCTTGTCCCTAAATGCCTTTCTCATTTTCCAGCTCACCTCCTACACATTCTCAGTTCAGATATTCAGCATGCAGTAAAATACAGGTATCAGCTGTGGAAAGGGGCCACAAAACCCAACCATCCTGGTATCTGGGGTTGTTTCATAAAATACATCTCAGATCTTACTGGAGGAAGGAGCTGATAGGTGCTACAATACAATAAATCTCCATCAAGAGGAGAGCTATTTAACAAAGGACAATTAAAAAAAAAAAAAGTGAACTGTATATGAATTTATTTAGTCTTCAAATTAGAAGTCTTAAACTATGATGGGAATGAAATTAGAAAAAGCTGTCCAATAGATGTAGTCAGTGAGGAAGCCTAGCTGGTTTTAAGAGGAACTCAGGTAACATTTCATATGTTGTTATGTAGCCCATTTGCCTGGCATCCCAAACACTATGGTGGGTAGACTAAGAAGTCTCTTCCCGGTCTGCATTACCATGAATTTACAAGGACATATTTTAAAAACGTTATGAGTGAAAACAGTGAGGGATTTTTTTGTGTGCGTGTCTTTTTTTTTTGTTGTTGTTGTTCTTTTGGTGTTAATTTTCCTGTGAAAGGATTTCTTGCATTTCAAATGTGCATTTCTGTATTTGAACAGCTGATGTGTCCTATCGTGCAGGGTGTAGTGTGGACTGAGTTCCACACTTTCCCCCACTTACAGAAGCATGAACAACTCCGACCCTTGGGGAACAAAACACGTCCATATATGCAAGGCTCATTTCTCACTCAAGAAGTTCTCCCATCCCCCCATTCCCACTATCTTCATTGCTAAGAATAGTAATAAATAATTTCACAGTGATAAATTCCATGTGTGACAAATGCTAATGTCACCTAACAGTGCTAGGAAGTGCTCAGAAACTATGGTGACGGTGGCATAATACTGTGAACAGAATGGCACACATACTCAATTTACAATTTTTTTTCCCTTAAGTCTGTAAATCCATGTTTGAGAGATTGAGTATGAATTTTAAGTTGTTTTTCTCACTGCAATCTAACAAGCTTTTTCTACTTACATTTTTTGTTACAACCCATTCTTTCTTTTTCTTTCTTTCTTTTTTTTTTTTTTTCCCCTTGGAAGAAGTGTAGAATTTCTGAAATCAGAAAATAAATGGCTCTTGACCTTTATCCTGCCTCTAATCTGAAATGGTTACAGGTTGGGAAGCCAAAGGCCCTGATGAATACTTGACCGGAAGATACTCATGTATTTGAACCAGTTGACTCAGTTGAACCTGTCTGCTAACACTTCCCTGTATTTTTATACAAAATAAGGGAAACATTTGGTTCAGAAATCAAACACCAAGTAGCAATTAGACAATGTGCTTAACAGTTTCTCTGGATGTGAGAAAAGTCACAAAGATGGTAGGTGCAGACAAGCAGAAAAAATAAAATCTTTCCATCAAGTGGCCTAAATGAAATTATTTGAAATCATTCTAGGAAACAGATCTTCTCGTTCTCTATCTCACCCATGCCCCCCCTAGGATTAAGTAATTTTCTTCATTAAATATCAGTGCTGTGGATGATATTTTGTTCTATTTAGGTTGAAAAGATGGTGAAAGTAGCCAAAGAACAAGTTTAGAGGTTGGAGTGGAAAAAGCAGATAGGAAACATGAAACAGCAGAGAACATTCTCCTGGTCTGACTGCACGTTTTGAAGGCTTCCTGACACTGTAGAGAATATGACCTGGAGCAGGAAGACTTGCATCAGTAAATATATTGGTCTGAGCTAAAGCCACAGTATGCTCCAGGAAGTTAGGCTACGAGTCAGTCCAGGAACCTGACTAAGGATATGTGTATATTACATGGTTAACCATGGGCTCATTTATGGGTTTGAACTTGGTCAGCCTTACTATCCACACCAAAAAAATTTCTGGGAGTGTAGATTAGAAGCCATGCTCTGCTGCAATTCATTCATTCTGTGACTCTCTTTATAGTGCATATAAGATCAAAAATAATGATAGAGCTTAGAGTTCTTTGTTCACTGTTTCCACTGGAGACCAGAGAAGTTTCTCTGCTGCATAGTCCTTCTGAACAGAGACTTGCCAGTGATGGCCAGTTTGAGACCTGCACTCACTCTTGTGCACTGAATTGGTCTATTGGTGATGTGCCTTAAAATTGCTAAATTATAAGGGTTTTATTTCAATTGTGAATTGAAAGATCAACCTATCAACATATATCAGGTTAACAACCCAGTAAATCCTGATGAGTCTCATGTTGGGGTGAGATCTGAGAGTGCAGCCATTCCCATCAGCTTCTCTGGAAGGCAGTGGGATGAAAGAGCCAGAACAAGCTCTGGATAGGTGCTGGATGTGGATAAATCAATGTACCTCTGTAGTGGGAAGAACTGGTGATCTCATTTAGGTGTTCAAATTCAAATTTGATGAGGCAGGTGAGTTGCTTTCTATAGTCATCCTTTAGAAAAATAAATCCAAGTCTCACCTGCTTCAGGAGCAGGAGCTGTGTAAAAAACCATCTGCATGACCACACTTCAGGAGTACATTCAGTTGGAGGAGTAGAGCTTTGTACCCTTCTCACACAAATGCCTGCAGTTTTCCAATTATCAGTAGTCCCAGTAATATTCTATCTCCTCTAAAAAACCTCTTTTTTTCCTTTTTTTTTTTCCACTAAGATGGGTTATTTTTTTCTATGAATTTGTTTCAATGGATAACTTACAGAGTTGGCAGTGGATGGCTTTGTAAAGTGGTGAACTGCCCACTTAAGGTGACAAACTTAGTGTATTATTCAAGCAGTGGCAATAACCTCTACTAGAAAACCTTCTGTACTGCTTTCAGTTAATATATGATTAAAAATATCATTTCTATCTATATATTTGTCTATCTGTCTATCTATTTCTCTATCTGTTACCCACATGGAACCAGTTCATAGGAAGACTCTCACTTTTCCCTGGAGATAATTCTCAGTAGGAAAAAGAGTAATTTTTCCAGAAAAGGTGTAGTGTTCAGGTTCTAAATTTACATTTTCCTTTGCTTTTTGGTATAGAACACTCTTTAAATTACACAACATTAGTTTCTTCGTAATTATCATTTTTGCAGAGATCTAAATCAGCTTAAGCAAAACTAAAGTTTGGATTAGGTGGCAGGATTCCAAAGACAAAGCCTCTGTGTTATAGACTTTGCAAATTCAAGTAGGTTTCCCATGATCTCTGTGAGAGCTCGTCACAGCTCTGATGCTTGAAAACCAGTGACTTTTAACTACCAAATTGTGCCTCCTTTCTTGTTCACAAAAGTCACTAACCAGTTTTTCAGAAGAGTTAAGCAGAAATCTGTTTGTAGGAGTCGCACAGCAGAATACTAATTGATTTAAACAAAGGAGGAGTGGGTCTGTTACAGCCCCCTTTATTGGGATATGACATACATCCGAATTTTCTTTTTGCATTCTTGTGTTGTGTTGGGTTTTTTTCCTTCTACACTAGCCATCAATTTAATGAGTGTTGACCCTGTCAATACCAATTTCCTCTTCTCAGGCCACCACGTTCAGAGTTTGGTGGGCATTCAATAGAGATTTACTGTTGACTGGGTAATTTGAGTTCATGTGTGTGGTGAAAAATTAGTGAGGAGAATTACCCAGAAAAGTGGATGCCATGACAATGCATGTCACCATGGTGTGACCAGCTCTGCTGACATAGGTTTCAAAAGCTCTCCCCCTGTGAAAATGGGGCCTGTTTGCAAATTAATTAGTTTCTGGCAGCAGCTTGATTGTTGACCCAAAGTTTGTAGAGTGGAAAAACAATCAGATTAGTGTGTTCAGTATAAAGGCCCAGCGCGGTGCTCGAGTGCAGTTTGCCAAACTGTTGAAGCCGTGAATAGAGTGAAACAAATTCTTTTTTGAGAAGCCAAGGCAAAGGTTAAGTGTGATGTGACTGGAGCACGCTGGCCGCGGGGCGGTGGGGAGAGAATTAAAGGTTTCAGCCACACAAAAATAGAGAGTGCTGAGCGAGTTGCATTGAATTTAATGAAATTCACAGCTTCAGACGCAAAAGTGTTTGGCAATGTTCTAGTCTGTGTTAAAGGCAGAAATAAGATGGCTTTGTTTTAAGAAGTTTTCTTTGTACAACTGTGTGGGACACCAGGGACTGTGCCTCTAAAGGGTATTAGAGAGACTTCCTGAGCCTGCACGCTGTTTCTAAGCACCTGCAGACTGAGATTTGTACCAGTTCCTCCCACTCCCCACCACACACTGACTCCCTTTTAATGATTCAATCCAAGCTTCCCATTCATCACCTCCAACATTTGGGCAGCATTCTTCTTTTAAATAGTGCTGGTGTGGGGGTTCATGGACAAATATATTAAAAATCCATGCTTCTGAATAAATGACTGGCTAAAGCTTGTTATTGAGGTAGTGTGTCAAAAGATAGATACTAAAAAATACAACAGGCCACATCTGTAGCTGATAATACATGACAGTGATGCCTATGCAGCCAAGATCTGATTTCTCCTCATTATTGTGGTCATCTCATTTCATTATTACTCTTAATTCCTGCTCAATGGCAATTTTTTATATATGTTTGCCCTTTGTCATCTGTTGTTGGCATTCAGTGTTACTATCACCCTTGTAATATTTTCTTTTTATCAAACAATCCCTATGCATATTTAAAACTAATGTTTTCCCACTATGACAAATAGAAAGAAAGAAAATACCAGCTATTGTGAAGGAGCCCATGTTCATGGGCAGTTGAGGTATCTTCTCTTGGATCAATGTCTTAGCCCAGTTGGCCTGGATCAGAATGCCTGGCAGACCCAAGGGAATGGGAGGACAGAGCTGCCAAGCTGAAAATATGAAGGGCTCCACACAGCCCACCACATATCCCCCACCCCATCAATTAACTGAGATGCCCAGCAGAGTTAATGATGTGAGGATACAGCCCCTCAGCCTGTTCCCACCTCTTTCCCCCATTCCATAAAATTCCAACTCTTAGCCTGCGACCTGCACAAACTCTGTGATTTGTTCTCGGTAATGGGGCTGAACCTACCCCCTTCACACTAACATTCCTGAACCGTGAATTGCTTGTCCCAAAAGGCATTTAGTGTTGCTTGCAATTAACACAACTGATTGCTCAAAGCCGGCACCTGAGGTGGCGTGGAGCCAGCTGGAAGCATAATTGGCTCTTTAGCTGGAGAAACATCCACTCCACGGTGGAGCCCGTGATGACGGAATTATTATCAAAGTCAGCCAGGTATGTGAGTACCTGTTCTATGCATTAAAGCCTCCACCAGCACTAGACACAGATGAATTATCACAGACTCAAAGCCTCCCTTTCTCTCTGTCTCCGGAACTTCCCCTTCTCTTTGTTCGTGAAATCGCGCACGTTTCAGCCTGAATGTTTGTGGGGCTGAGTAATTGCTTTTGTTCTTTGGGTTATTTAATTACAAATCTCAGTAGATGACAGGTCCTCTGCTCTAAAGGAAGACATCACATTTGCACAGTTACAGAATCCCAACACAAATGTGTGTGGCAAATCAGTGACTGCAGATTTATTCATGCCCTCTGGGACCTGCACTGCCTTTTCAGCTTAGCATGCAATATGATTTAAATTACAGCTTGTGCAGAGCTGTGCCTTGGGATTACACTCCATGTTTCCAACTGTTTATAGTTCAGTGAGCTTTAACCTCTGTGATTCTGAAAATTAAATAATGTCACGGCTGATATCAAACTGATGGCTGGTACTAGATTGCTAAATAACTGTGTAGTATTAAAAGCCTATTTTTATAACAAAGTGGAAACGTCAATGAATTTAAAACATTGATAGCACATTCAGGTAGTTCAACAGCACAATTCAGATGATACACTAGCAAAGAATGGCAAAGCTATATTAAACTCCATTATCAAGGATATTGTTTCAACTCCTGTATTTAGCAGAGTTGTGGCTGTGGCCTTTACTAGAGCAGGACTGAGCCTAACACAGGGCTTTGTGATGACATGAAGACTGTGCAAGATCAAGAAATGTAGATAGAACATCTGTTGTGGTTAAAGTCACATTTGTTAATTCCTTGCAGAAGTTTCATTATTTCTGAAATACTGTGATGTATCAAATGTTACATCTTGAAGACCTTTTTGTGCTGTAACTGTGGACATCTTAATATTTCTGTAGCCTTTGAAGAGGAGCAGAGGAAACACCTAATTAGAAAACTCTTTATTTAATATGACATGTAATTTCCCTTCAGATTACATTTCATTATTTGCAGGAGTTTAATTGATGCAAAAACATTCAGATTTTTTTTCTCCATTTAGTTCTGCATGTTTCCAGGGTAGAAACTGTTCCAGTCCCACTTGAGCCACTTCACCATGTTCTTCCCCAGGTTCTGTCAGGCAACACTGTGAAACAAAAGGGTGAAACTGATGTCACCAACAGCATCATTTCGGCTACAGAGCCTCATTCATGACTGTGGTGTAAGGAAGGGGTAACAGGAAGAGAAAAGGACAAATGGGAGAGACAAATGGATACTTACTTTTCATTTGTAAAGGCAGCATATTGGACTAAATAACAGAAAACAAAGACGAATTCACACAGTTTCATTATCAGATATGACAGAGAGATCACAGACACACAAAATGTTTGACAAATTGTTCCTCATTTGATGCCTTTAAATTTTGACATTGAAACAGATCCTGAATTTCCCATTTTGCTGCATTGCCAAAGTGATGCTTCTTTTCCCCTTGATCTTTAGAATGTCCTATACTGCTTATTTCAGGCTTCAGTGTCCAAGCTCTTAGTTATTAAAGTGGTGTCAGAACTATCCCATCCCTTGCTATTGCATTGGATTGCATGGGCTTGTATAAATTAATTTGTTTTAAAAGGTGGCTGTTAAATTTGTTTTTTTAAACATGTAGCTAAGTGCTTTTATACACCATATGGTAATATATATGTATATATATATATATATATGGTAAAGTGTATAGTAACATCTAAGAGGTCAAAGTATGAAGGTGATCACCAGCTGATAGTTGATAGTCAGAAGCAGTGAATGCCACTAATGATATGCTGGTGTACAGATAACATACATTATTGAAATGTATGGTGTTATTGAAATGTGGTAACATTACTTTTAAGGATCTCAATATCAGTCTGAAATGTAGCAGTATTGTCTCAAAAACTGTTGAGAGTGACCCACCAAAACTGAGGCTGCTAAGCCTTTTTTAGCTCTTTTTCCTTCTGTTCTGAGATCACTCGTGTCTATTGGCTGAATGTTTCTGTTAGTAAGGTGAGCTGCCTTGTAGTATTGCCAGGGAAAATTACCTTTTTCAAAGGCAAGGGTTAAACTGTAAATCTTTGAACTACCATTTATTGTACAACATCTGGCAGAATTTGATGTTCCAGAGCACTTACAACTGCCACAAACACACTGAGTAAATGAAGACAAAATAGTTCCCTGTCTGATTTACCTTATAAAGTGATAAGCTGGCCTGTGTTTTTGTTAGGTTCCTGGATTATGAAAAAGACTATTTTTAACATATCTTTATATATATTAATTTAAATTCCCTTTAGTAGGCTTTAAAGATTTCTGTTCAGATAAGTACAGCAGGATTTGTAGGAAGATTTTGTTAGAGAATTTGGTATAAGCAGAAACAAAATAACCTTTCAGAGACAGCTTTTTTACAGATGGTCATTCAGAAAAAAGCAGAAGAAAAGTTACTTTGAAGACTGGATTACATATTTTTCCCATTCACTGCACAGGTTTTATGAAAGAGTTGCAAGCATTCAGTGATAATACATTATATCTTTGTATATTGCCACAAATCTGAGGATTGGTGTTTATTGATTCTTTTACTGCTGTTGGAGCAAAATTCAATATCCCTGTAAGTCAGAAGTGTTCCGTTGATGTCAGTGAGATTATTCATATTTCCTGAGCTCTATAATAACATTTGTCACACTGTAAAATTTGGTAGTCATGGGGCACAGCTCTCTTCAGTTACCCACTCCTTCAGTTTCTGTGTCCTGTTCTCCTGTTTCTCTAAAGCAACTTCCAGCAAGGGCAGAAAAATTCTCCATGGGAGAGGAAGGTACAAAACCTTTCTATGTGGTATTTTACACAGACTTGTGAGTCGTCAGCTTTTTCACAAGATTGTGTAAATGGGTTGTCATTATCAATACTCAGTTCTGTTCCATGTTTGACATAGTGTCAGCTTTAATATTTTGTCACAGACCTGCTGGTAGAAAACATTCTTTTAAAAAAATTTCCAGTTTCCCGTTTATTACAGGGCCTATATATTTAACTGAATTTCTTTCTTTTATTACTTTTTAAATACTTCTGATAAACTTTCTGTCAATTCCTCTCCCTGTGATTTATATACCACAAGCAAGTGTGCTGCAGTCCTCCTTCACTGCTTTTAAAAAAACACAAAATTTTTGTCTGATATAATGAAATTTTCATTCTTAAAAGTCACAGAAATTACATCAAATATTTCTGAAGTGCTGTCAGTGAATAATAATAATAAAAATAAAAAATAGTAAAAATAAAAGAAAGGTTTTCTTGTACAGAATTAAAGTGTAAACCAATGAAATAATGTTTGAGAAGAAAAACTTTCTCACAGTTCAGGTACTGTTGCAAAACTTTTCTTTCTGAAGCAACTTCATGGTTTTTATCTCATCTGTGCTATCAAATACTTTTTTCCCCCTTTTTTAATGAACAGAACTAAGTTTCACATCAACAATAAATGAGTACATTANAATGGTTTTTATCTCATCTGTTCTACCAAATATTTTTTTCCCCTTTTTTAATGAACAGAACTAAGTTTCACATCAACAGTAAATGAGTACATTATTTTACTTGTGTAAAACCCTGTTAATACCTTATGTTGACTGAAGCTAGATTAAGTTGGAAACACATAGTGCTCACATGGCTACTGAAAGAGGTTGTCATAACTGATGCTATCACACTGAATACCTCAGGATGTGCTGAGGGGGTTTGGTTCCTCTTACAGATGCCTTATTGCGTTTTGTTGCTGTGCTACACTGACACATGAGCTAAAACCATCCAGCCCTTGCCTCAGTCTTTGCTGCCATCCCTCATTAATCCTACTTTAATGCATTTTGTGTCAAGTTGCTTTACACTAGCTGTAAAAATTCATTATACCAACAAAATGTTTCTTGTAGTTTGTCAAAATTACCTCAGTTCTTTAGTCAAATCTAAAGGATTTAACAAAGAAATTAAGTTACAGGAGGTTGGAAAGGTTAGGAAATTGCTGCAGGAGAGTTCTCTAATGGATAATTTCTTGGGAAGTGGCGTGGGCTGATGATCATTTCCAAATGATTGAACATCCCTCACTGAGAGTTGAGAGTTGAGACTATGGTCCTGTCCAGTTTTTAATGTGACATCAGGAGAAGGGTTTTTTTTTTTTTTTACATCTACACAACCCCTTCCACACACTTCAAATTGAGCCTGGCAGTACAAAATTCAGAGGTTTTGTTCCTGTTTTCAAAATAGATTATTTTTGACACAAAGGACATATTTGTTCACTTTTTAGGCAGAAAAAAAAGTAATATTTCTGTGGCAAATGGTTCTGGTGACACAGGGTTGTGCACTGCATGGAGCTGGCAGAAATATTAAGAATTTAGCTTTCAGAAGACAGAGGGTGAAGAATGTGTTTGTAAAGCCAGTGCTGTTCAGCTTTTACCAGTTGTCCCATTTTCCTTACACTGGAATATGTTTGCCATGTTAATCCTCAGCTATTCCTCACACTCAGCCAGGCATTTGCCTCCTGCAAAGTGCTGTGTCAGGAGTTTGGCTGCAGCATGTTCCCTCAGCCTTCAGGACACCTTCTTGTACCCTTAATTTCCAGGTGACAAAGAGGAGGAATATTCCACCAAGGCATAAACACACATCTCTTAGTGTTCAGAAAGGCCTGAGAAAATCACATTAATGGAGAGGAACAGGTTTTGGTTCCTGACTTCTAGGATCAGCTGCCATCAAGTGCTTCAGCACCTCCAGGGACTTGTGCTCCACCTGTGAATCTTCAGAGCTTACAAAAGGCAGGCCTGTAGCATGGCTCTATATGCCAAAAGTCTGTAACACCCCAGATCAGAAACATCTTTTGTCTTCAATGCCTCCACGCTCCACTTCCTCCCCTAATACATCACTTCTTAGCATAAAAGCTCTGGTATTTAGTTCTTGTCACTCATCCAGAGCTCTAAGGATGTAGGTTACACAGTTAAGGCACAGGCTTTCTAGTGTTTTCATTTCCAAACATCAGTGTCAAAAACTTCAGAAAAATGACTGAGGGAGGAAGAAACAGGCTCTTAGCTGGAACTCTCATTACCTTTAAGAAATACAGAAAATCGAGATTAAAGTATTCCTAAATGGAGACAATGTGCTGCAAGCCACACTTTCTGTTCTGTGATGGACACTGGTTTTCTCAGTTGCCCAATTACTCTCTCTGAGGGACAAGTAAATAAACTTAAAATTAATTGTGTTGATAGATATATAACAACCTTAAAACACAGTCAGTAATGAAAATGAGGTGTTAATTTTGCTTGTTGTTCTGTAAGGAGATAATAATCACCTCTTTTAAATTAAATAGAGTGGATAGATTATAAGCATTGTTTTGTGAGAAATCTAATTTACGTTGAGCATTAAGCTATAATTTTACTGAACTTTTGTATTCACTTTTCTTCACCATATAATTAGTCTTTAACAGGGAATCAAAACTATTGTTGCCTCTTTAGAACAAAGGCTTCAGAAACTGATAATTGCGTCAGAGATCAACATTTTCTCCCTTCTCTTTCCTGTGGGAGCTAAAACGTTATTCCTAAGATATGTTCGTGCTGAATTATGCCTCCAAGGCAGAGGAGATGAGGGATGTTGGGGTGGTGGCATTGTCTTGGCAGGTTCTCAGGGACTCATTTACACTCCTCTAGAGGTGCTGAGCACCCCAAACTGAGGTTCTGCTCCTCTTACTATCATTTGGCCCTGCATCACTGCCAGCCCCTGGGAGGGCACCCATGGCTTAGTCTCCAGCCTGCCCTTGCCAAATTTTCACTTTTGCTAGCTGCCCCCAGAATGGAGCCTGAATGCTTTAGGATGTTACAACACACTTGACCTTTTTTGCTTTTGCCTCAAATACAGATCAATAACTCCTTAAAAATATCCATCATTTAAATTCATTTTATCAACTCTTCACAATGAGAATGATGCATGGAACACATTTCTGGTCAGGCCAATGTAACAGGGACAAGGGCTAGACTCCTGTTGCTGTATGTGTAAGGGTACCACTGAGGTGTGGAAGATTTTACATGTGTAAAAATATGGTGTCTCTCTTTTAATGCATGTCTCTTTGCATGTTACATTGCTGCTGCACCCATGTATTTAAATGACAGGAGCGTGATAGGTTGTTGCTGCTTTTAATGCCTTCCATCCTTGAAAGTCTGTAATCTATGTCACACAAGTCACCACTGAAGCATAGCAGTTGGGTTCTGCAGAGGAAGGGTTTGTTGGTTTGAGGTTGGTTTTTTTTTAATTATGAAAAGAGTTTGGAATATTATTTTTTTTAAGTGCGCTATTGAAATGAAAAGAAGCCTTAGTTAAACCTTACACTTATTAGTATGTTTTATAATCTGTCTCTCAAAAATTGCCTATACTAATCTTTGAAAAATTGATTTTAAAAAGGGTATCACTTGTAAGAAGGAGAAACTACCTGACATAACTAATGCACTATTCTAAGATCATCTTGACTCAAGGATAAACCCCTTGATGAATATCATCAGTCCTTAAAACTCTTTCTGATGGGAATTTCCATTGCAAAATCAGTCAGGGACCATAGGGCTTCTTACCTTGTAATGGCAGCTGACAGCTTGATCATGCATGGCCTGCATGCCACACATCCTCCTGACTTTGTAAACAGCATCTTTAAATGACATCTCTACTCTGTGGTCTGTCCTTTCTGTGTTAGCATCTGACAATAAGTCACCACAAACCCCTCATATTAGCTCCATAATAGCCACAAGTTATCCCTTGTGCAAACAGCATTCCCGCTTTGAGGATGTGGTCTGATGCCATCCATATTATTGAGGAGCTTCACTAGCAGCAGTGAATCCCTGAGACCTCTGCTGCATTTGCCTGAGTCAATAGCAGCAAGAGGAATGCGAAAGTTGAGGAATTTAAATGAAGGGACTTTGAAAGAACACCACTAAAAGCTTTGGTGTTTTGTAAACTACATTCGAGTGTGTAAAACCACAAGCCATCTTTGCTCTCTCATCACCACATATTAACAGCTTTGTCCTCTGGTGACCTTGCTGAGGCAGAAGATCTGCTCTGCACATTTGTGACTGGAGCTGCAAGTCTCGTCTTTGTGGGTAGTAGGGCTCACAGTGAACAACTCCAGATTTTGTGAGGACAGTGTTTGTCTCTGTGCTGGCTCTCAGCAGACAGGTACTGTACATGGTTATGAAGTCTTGAGTAGCTGTCTATTTTTGTTGTTGTTAAATGATTTATTTCATCTTCTCTAATCTTCTTCTCCTCAGGGTCCCAGTCACCCTCCAGTACATTAAATTACAGCAATTGCGGTTTTGCTGAGCATAAAATTTCCCTAGTTTCCTAGAATTTTCTTGCTGTTAACTGATAAATTAGTCATTTTGACCGTAAATATACAATAGTAGGGGCATCCAGTTAAAACTCTTTACAAAACATTTCCTGAGAGAACTGCCCTTTGGCTCCTGTCAAGTGATGAGGAGATGACCCCAGCTTCTGTTCCTTCAGCTTATTCAATCTTGACAGCTAAAGGTAATTTCTGTGCCTTCAAGTTTATAGATCTTCATTAAAATGCTAATACAATTCACTTAGGAAGCCAATTTCTGACTTTTATTGTTTCTTGCTCTTGGACGTGTGTGTGTATTTGTGGGGTTGTTGTTGCTAAAGAGTAACATTTGTTAAAGAACCAGCACAGATCGATTTACCTTTGCTTTTCCTCAACCTGAAATGCTGAGACAGGCAAAACATGTTTCCATTACTTAAATAAGCAAACAATGGCAAATAAATCATAGAGGCAGCTGGACCAAGGTGTCGTTTTCATAAAGAGCCAGATTTCTCAGGAAGGACAGTTTAATGGGCTGCTGCCAGTGAAATGTCTGCAGAGCTGGTAATTGCAGGAGGGCACACAAAGTGGTGTACAAAGGTGTCACGTGGGATCTGAGAAGTAGCACCACAGCCAAGACAAGTGGAAAAAGGAGACTGAAGAAGGTGTGGACTTTATTAATTTGCTTCTTAAGGGCTGATTGTTTTAAATAAAAATCTGAGTTTTTATTTTTAGCTTGCTCACTTTGGCTGCAAGATCAGAGAGGTGTTTTTAGCTGTAATTTTATTTTGATCGTGTTTATGCTGTGGCTTTGTTTCTCCTTTGATCATGCTTAAACACGTTTCAAAAATGTTTGTTTGATGTATGCTGTTTTTTAAAGCAGTCTTCCACATTGTCTGCCTGTGTTTTTTAAAAGCAATGAATCATTGCAAAATATTTGCTGTCAAATGATTTCTTAAATCCATTTTCCCAAAACAAGCTTTCTGGACTTTTAGCCAATGGGAGACTGCTTTCAAACAAAAAAGTGTTGAACTGTTGTAACAGCATTTCTGAGGGCTACATGGATTGGAATCAGTTTTAGGGTTGCAGAATACTCCAAAATTCATACTCAGAAATTTGAAGTCCTTCCATCTACCCTAATAGCTGCAGACTTTTACAATTGTTACTGGTGGGTTTGGATCAAAGTTCTATTTCCCATTCAGTAAAACTTGCTTGAAGTTCATTCCAGCATTTCTTTCATGGCTGTGTTGTGTTGAATGTATGAAATAGGTCAACCCTGACTGAACTATTTTAAACTTCCCATGGGGACCCCTTGATACCAAACCTGTTTAATTTTGCAGGGTGAGGCAGGGCAGTCTCAATACTTGAACGTACACATTCATGGATGACATTCTTTCTTCTGCTGCATGGGTGAGCAATTAGGAGAGTCAAGGAGAAGTCCCTAAATCCCTCATCTGTGGATATCTCCCTTCCAACCTTCAAAGAAGAGCAATAAAGAAGTGCTGTGCAGTCCATGGAGAGGGCTGTGTTGCGTGACTGCCAGCCATCTGGCTGATTGATTCATCAGGACCTCAGCAGCCAGTAGTGAGCATGGGCTGAAGCCCTGGGGTTGAATGCAAGTGTGCATCAAGCCTCAGGCAAGTCAAACAGCCCCTGTGTTAGTGAAACAATAAAGAACACACTACAGATCACTGGTTCTTAGCTTTGTAACCCATGAAATTGTCAACCACTTTTCTCTCCGTCTCCCCGCACATGGTATCGTGATGTTGTTTCTGTAACTGTTACATTCATTCTGAACAGAAATTAATCTATTTCTATATGCAACAGAACAGTTGTAGCCCGCTGTTCATTTATTTGGTTCACTGCATAGACACAGGTCTGTTAGATGGAAGAGGGGAA
The DNA here is from genome assembly GCA_013400435.1 of Pycnonotus jocosus. Taxonomy (NCBI): domain Eukaryota; kingdom Metazoa; phylum Chordata; class Aves; order Passeriformes; family Pycnonotidae; genus Pycnonotus; species Pycnonotus jocosus. Next base: position 235,122 of record VWYP01033808.1, read on the forward strand.
AAACCAAGCACCACCAGGTAACAAGAGCAAGGGCCCTGTAACATGAAGAACCACTCTATTATTGACTAAAACATATTGATTTAACTAGATGGCAAAACAATCTGAGGTGTGCTCAGTAAGAAACATCACTGTTGTTCAAGAAAAGCTGTTCCATGATGTACAATGGATGTGTTTCTAATATGAGGTTGTGTGACTACTTTATTTGCAGGGATATAATTAGGATTATTAATCACTCATTGAAAATCTGAATCCATCTCAGATGAGCACTGGTGAGGAGTGTATGCAAAGCATACTCACATGTGCTCTAGCTGTGGCATTAATTTAATCTGCCTGCCTCACAACCCCCTTCTCTGCTATCACTCTGACAGAATCGTTTGAAATACATATTTTCAATTTATTCAACTATTTTTCTGTCATAGTTGTGTCAGTCCTGCTTTAATACTAAACTGTCTTACTATTTCTGGTTCACTTGCAAAGCTATGAGAGGGAAAGAAAAGAATAATAATATGATAACCGAGGGCAAGTTTATATAACCAGTGCTATATCAGCAATATTTTTGACTCAAATGGGGCTCCCCACAGTATCTTCATAAGCCAATGTAAAGTGAGATTTTTGATGCCTGATAATATAGTGATTTATTTTAGAACTTGATATCTTGTGATTTACAAAACCCATTGCGCTAGAAAGAAATCATTCAACCATTTGGAATATGTTTAGGTTTTGGTTGAATATTATTTTTTACCCTTTTTCATTAAGACATTAAGGATTTAAAAACAACATATCCAGAAAAGAGGTTCTCCAGATCCAGTAGCCAAGAACAGTGTCTTCTAATGGATATCCTCTTTCTCTGATGGATCCTTCCCCAGACTGCACTGCAGAAATTGTCAAGCTGTAACTGTTGTTTCCTGAGATTCAAGTTGCATGCAAAGCCCTAGTGTATCATATAAAAAATAGTCAAGATACTACTTATCTTAGGTCTTGTGTCAGTGTAACTCAAAGGCTATTAAATGCACATGAGAAAGAAAGGAAGGACATTTAATAGCTTGTGTTACTGGGGTTTGGGGTGAAGAGCTTAAGATCTCAGATTTTTCATGTTCTCAGATGTCTAAAAATGTTAATTTTAACAGACAATAGGTGGTAGGCACAGTTTGACAGAGATCTGTTGTGTGGCCTGTGTTGTTCAACATGTTCGTAAATAACCTGAAAAAGAGGTGGGATGAGAGGCTGGGTTTTTTTCATGTGAACCTAAGTTATTCAGCATAGTGAGACAAGGGAAGATTGTGAAGGATCACAAAAGGATCTTACGCAACTGGGTAGCTAAGCAATCAAATGACAAATTAAATTATTCTTGATGAATGATGTAGTGATAAATCATGGGGAAAACCACGAGGAAAACACGCCTGTCTTCACATATAAAAGAATGGGCTATGGACAGAGCACCACCAATGAAGAGTGAGGTTCTGAGGTTATGGCACGTAAATTCCTTGGCAATTTCAGATTACTGTTTAGGAGATGTCAAATCCATATTAACTATTGGGAATTAATGGAAAAAGAAAAAAAGAAAAAGGAAAACAACAACAGAGAATTCAACACAGAAAATTGCTCCAGCCCTTGTTAAAGACCATAGTTCATCCACATCTTGATCAATGGGCATTTTTCCAGTACAGGAATTGAGATGAACAAAATGAAGTTATTAATATCAATGTTCAAAATAGAACATCAGAAGTAAATTTTAGTTCATTACCTTCTGTAAGTGAGTAACAAATACCAAAAGGATGCGCTGAATTCTGGAAATTTGGATGGGTTCAAGAAGAAGCTAGACAGATAACTGGATGAGAAGTCTATTGAGAGTTAACTGAGGACACAGAAAGCAACAAAGCTCAGGGAAACACTGAAAACAATTGAAGGAAAGGACTTTATTCTTGTGGAGTGTTATTTGTAATCACCATATTCAGTCTTGTCTCAAATAATTACTTCTGGACAATCTTGGAGGTTGTGTATTGATCTAAGTAAACTTTAGCCAGTAGGGTCATCCTTTTGTACTTACATATTTATATACATGTATGCACCTATGCACACAAGTACATAAGAACATATACATATATATACACGCAGAGTACATGATAATACACACACATATACACAAAATTATGCTGTATATACTCGTATAATAGAAACATCTAAACTTCTATGTACATAACCTGTCAAAGTATATTGCTTAAAAATACTGCCATCCTTAATAAGGCAATGGGTTGCACAGACCAACTAGTGCAAGCTGGCAAAACACAGCAAAGTTCATTATTTGCATGACTATATAGCAATAAATATACACTGAAAAGATGTTAATATAGGCACTAAAATAGCTTACAATTTCACATAGGAAGAGGACTCTGAGTAGTTAAATATAGTTCACAGTTAATTATCCCAGCAAGATGTAGAATGGTTATAAAACAGATTGGTAAATCTGTTGGATATGCCTTCTTTTTCCAAATATAGTGAGAGATACCAGCTGAAGTATCCCTGTAAAATACAGCAATGAGCCAGATGCACCACTGGTATGAATTTATTGATGTGAATTCTATAAAATTCTCTCTTCCAAAAGTTCTTTACAGTATTTTCTGTGTAACCCATCAGTATGTCCACATTATATGTATTTTTATTTGTTGATGTATCTTTTTTACCAAAAAATAAAGTTGTCACTCTAATTGTTAAGAAATAAATGTTATGTATATGAAAATAAAACTTTATGAAAATAGTAAGATAAAGTGTTTCAACAACTTGAGTAGAAATCTAAAATATATTTCTCTGCTGAAAAGAAGACAAAATTTTGGAAATTTGGGATATCATGTGGAAGTAGTATCAATCAAAATGTGTTTTTTAACTTTTTTAAACAGCAATGCACTAACAATTTTCTAGATGTAAAATATATTTTTTAAAGTTGCTAAAATGAGAACTTTACATTTGTCTCCATAATTGCTTCATTTTAATTGTGACTTATACAGAAAGATTAATTGAAGTCCAGCACAGCAGTAATAAATACATGCAATTATGAAACCATGCTGTAATGTTATACAAACATTTGTAAAGAGATTTCAGTAACATTTAATTGCTCCAATAATAAAGTTAAGATTTGTTCATTAAATACCTGTAGCCAACACCTCCCTGTATTAAAGATAAGAGGGATGTAAATTAAATATATTAATTTATTAAATTAGTTATTAAAGTTATTATTAAAATATTAATTAAATTATAGATTAAATAATTATTAAAGATAAGAGGAATGTAACCTCTGTCACATCGTAACAGGTGATGATATACCTAATATAGAAATATGTGCCATGGGATGCAATGATTGAGTCTTGGGAAGAAAAATGACAGTTCATTTATGTAAGGAAGAGAAATGATCCAGTTTGTGGAGTAGTAATGTGCACAATGGCATTGTCTTCTCAGATCCCAGATTTGTCAGTGCTCATCTGATACCAGAGAGTGACAATCCAGAAGATGACAAAATCTACTTCTTCTTCCGTGAAAACGCAATTGATGGGGAGCACACTGGAAAAGCCACTCATGCCAGAATAGGGCAGATCTGCAAGGTGAGATGATGACTTCTTGGTGTGATACTGAATGCACTTGCAAGCAATTTTAGAAACTGTTTTCTCGCCTGTGAACTATTCAGTGTTATTACTGGCATTGTACTAAAGCAGGGGTCATTCCAAGAGAAAAATAGTGTGGAGATGACATGCAGAAATTAATACTATTCAGTTCTTATTTTGGGCTATGGACAGACTACCACCAATGAAGTTTTAAAGTTTTTAAACCAAACAAACTATGATGTTTGGTTTAAATAGTCGTAGGTACCTTCTGAGGCTTATAAAGTGTCTGCAAAAGAAAGTCTTTTACAGGAAATGAGATACTTCCAGGTAGGCCAAAAGCATTTGAAGAATTTGCTTTTTAAATGTTAATACCTTTCCATTCCCCCCTTAGTGAAATCCTTTAAAACAGAGGCAAAGGAAAATACAGCAAAATAATTCTTTAAGGTTAGCTGTAGAAATGGGCAGCCATTCCAAAGACACTTAGTGACTGCAAGATGAATCATTTGTCCACAGTGATAAATGTCCAGATGGTTTTCTGACAGATTTTCAAAAACATTTCTGCTAATTAAATTATATTTTAAAATGTTGTAGCATTAGCAACTGTGGTGTTTACAGTAAAATTTTCTGTTAATCCATAAGCACAGCTTCAATTTACCTTCTTTGAATTCAGAGGTTCCTACTTTAAAGCCAATTACCCCACAAGTATGAAGTCCTTTGTTTATACATTTTTCAGTTCTACAACTGATGCCACTGTTCTGGCATTTTTGTCTACTTTGTTCCATTGCAAGTTTCATTTCTACTTTGTTGCTACCCCATTAAGCATAATAAACACCCTCAGCTTTTCCAGGATATGGCAGACTTGGAGCTTTGGAGCAAGATATTCTGCCCATTTCTTTTTTTTTTCCAGGGTTATATGTGTATAAAGATATATAAAGAGATTTGAGGGTTTTGGTTTTTAAATTATGGACTAGTATGAAATATGACACAATACAATGCAAAATAAAAATAATTCAGATTTTGTGTCTTTGATACATAATACCGCTATTGTACATTGAGGGTGAATTTTTCTCTCTTGTTTTCTCTAAATGTCATCTTATTACTGTATTTTCTCTGTACTCTGTTGATACTTCAAACGAAGACTGTTTTAATATTAATTGTTCATTATTAATATTAAATATTAATGCAAAGTACTTTTGTTATTAGAATGACTTTGGTGGACACAGGAGCCTTGTTAACAAATGGACAACATTCCTCAAAGCACGTCTGATTTGTTCTGTACCAGGACCCAATGGCATTGACACACACTTTGATGAGCTACGTAAGTGGCAGAAATGGCTGGAATATAGAAATGTCTTCAGGTATTATCTGCATGAATTTAACCTAATTTTCTTTTATTTTTCATGTTGTTGTTACAGAGGATGTGTTCCTAATGAACTCAAAAGACCCTAAAAATCCAGTAGTCTACGGAGTGTTTACAACTTCCAGGTACAGAGCGTATCATTTTACTTGCATGGAAACTTGGGTGGCTGTGTGTTTTAAAGAGATCTCTTTGTTAAAAGTGTTTTTAAAAACCATAAAATTTTCTTAACCTTTGAACTGAGAAGTCAATGGCAGTAAGAAGTAATGAATTGGGTTTCTTTCTTATGAGCAATGTACATCATCACTCTGAAGCTAGCAAACACAAAGACTATCAGTTTCAGGGCTGTTCTTGCCATTGAATTGGCTTTTTATAGCAGGGATCAGCATTTGTAGCCCTTTCCACATAGGTTTGGAAAAAGAATGCAAGCATAAATAAACTTGTTTGGGGGCAGTGTAAAATAGAAAATCTGTGGAGTGAGAAATTGGCTAGTCAAGGAGATATTAGTAAAAGATATTGCTGAAATCTGGAAAGTCTAATGTTCTTTCAAAAGTTCTGTTATCGAATCACATATAACTGTGACTGGAATGTTTTTGTTACTTTGTGCTTTCACCAAGAACAAAATATACTTGCAGCTTTGGCCTGGGGAAGGTTTGCAGTGCTGGTTGTATAGCCACATTTATCTGTGAAAGAAACAAGTTTTAGTTTCTAAACAGAAAGAACGTTTCTAGTAATACCAGGCATAGAAGAGGGAGATTTACAAGTCCTTACTGTCTTCTGTAAAAAATGTCAGGGTAAGAAACAACACTGAAGTTTGCACTTGTGCTGCCCAAGTGATGGAAGAGACTGCTAAAAAGAAAAAAAAAATGTGGAGTGTAGGAAAGACTTGAATAGTTCTCTAGGGAAAGCCTTACTGAAATCCACTCAAATTTGGGCTTTGGCCTTCTGGGGACAAGATGTTTTAAATAGTGAAATAGCAGCCATCTGCTTAGGAAAATGTCTGGGAGATCGTATCAGTTTTGCTGAACTTTCACAGGAGGTGAGTGAGGATTGCTCTGAGAGCATGTCAGAGCTCTGATAATCAGCACATGCAATAAATTAGAAAGCATCAAGCTGCTATTCCCATAGCTCCAGCACTCGATTAAATCAACTGGTAATTTAAGGAAACTGATTTGATTTCTTCTCCCCCCATTTTCAGTAATATCTTCAAGGGGTCAGCAGTGTGTATGTACAGCATGACTGATGTCAGGAGGGTGTTCCTTGGTCCCTACGCCCACCGAGATGGCCCAAACTACCAGTGGGTTCCCTACCAGGGGAGAGTGCCATACCCACGGCCAGGAACTGTAAGTACCCTAAGAAATCTGAACTGGAAAACTGTAGAAAACATTATCACTCATTACATGGTCCTTGAGCTGAGATCCAGGAAAGAAGCTGACACAGATAATGAAATGGATGCAGTGGCGGAAGGGAAAACTATCAGTTCCTCCGGGTCCAGAATGTACTGATTTTCTTGCAACATGTGAAACTGCAGTAACAACTTCACTTGGATTTTAATTTTGGCATTCGTCTTAATAACTTCAAAAGAAGCTTTGGTAATAGCTGGAGAATTTTACTGAAAGTCAAGTGTTTCACAAATTATATTGCATTATCCTTTCCTTGGAATTTGGGGGTTTTTCCCAAATATTGGCTGAGCCATTCTTAGTGAGATTGAATGGAAAACAGAGGATTTGTCTGTTAGGAACTTTCAGTCAACATTAAATCTAGGACAATGAAACAGATATTTCTGCAATAGATGATAGAATGACTACAATAGTTTTTACCTTCCACTGTAAGTTTTTAAAAATGTCTGCTTTTACCTGATTCTCTGTTTCTAGTTTATAAATGATTAAATTATTAATCTATATAAGATATCCATATTTCATCTGATATCATCATATTCTAGAAATATTTAACTGCCTCTGAAATTTCCAGTAGTCTAAGAAGATGGTACATTTATGAAACAAGCATTAATTGTGTACATTGGGGTCACTCCTTAGCTTGTATAAGTCAGGTTGGCCCATTTATGCTGAGAACTGTCATTGCAGAAGATTAAATATATATGTACATATGTATACATATAAATGTATATGTGTAAATATATGTCTACAACATTCTTTTAAAATTCTTCTTAAATATAAGGCACAAAAGAAAGTGGGGAATAACTTTGCTTCTTTAGTTCATCATATTTTCTATGTTTCTCTGGTATGTTTGAAATTGTCCTTTCAAATCTGATCTTTCAACTGATATATATGCTCAGCTAATGAAAATTACTTCCTAAGTAAAAGAAAACAGTGGCTCCCTGACAGCTGGATTCCTCAGCACTTCCTCACTCCTTCACTGAGACTAAAGGAATTTCTAATTTTTTCCGGAGTTAAAATACGAGCTCTGCAGCATAAAAGAGGTTTCATTTCTCATCTGATGGTGAACCTTTTTTCTTCACTTACTACAGTTAATGCTGTTATGTCAGGGAGTTGGATTTTTTTTTTTTTAGATTCTATTGTTTTACAACTCTGTAGAAACTGTGAATGAGTAGATATTTTTGGTATTTCTTGCATAGCTATTCTCACCTTTTCAGTTTAACAGACTTAGTGTTCATTATTTTGTTCCTTTATGTTCCTCTTTGATTCCAGTATCAATTAACCTTTCTGAACAAAACCAGATACTAGATATCATGTAGAACTATGGACAAAGAAGAATGTCACATGTTTCTACTACAGAAACAGACTGAGATAAAGAACTGACTACTGCACACAGGCTCTGTTGCATTCATTCCTCTGCAGAGATCAGATGCAGCTCTGTTGAGATTGTAAAATATTGCTCTTGAGACTCTCAGTTCTGTGTCCTGAGACAGAATTCTGGCCTCAGTTCTGCCTGAGGGTTGCTCCAAGAGTTCCCTGAGGGTCTTGATCTGAGTTGCATATGAGAAAAGAATAATTAGAGCAACTTGCCCAGAATAAGCAGAAAAATAAGGACCAGAACCCAGCCTTAATGGCAAATTGAACTAAGACACCAGAGCCTTTATCAAGTAAGGACATGCAGTTAGTTAAAGATACTTTTGTTTCTGGCCTATCAGAATGGGATTTACCTTTATGATTTCATTATAAAACACTTTTATTAAGATTCACAAATAGCAAAGATGTTCAGATTCCACTGTAAACTGTTTCCTTACCTAAAAGCAAATGTGATCCCAAATTCTACAGGTCTGCTTAGCCCTGCAGGTGTAGTGCAGGAGGCCATGCTACTGTAAATGCTATTAGAGTGTCCAAGGCCAGCAGTTTGTCCTAGGCCAATGTCAGTGACTCTAATCCTGGGTTCTGCCACTTTGAAAAAAGAGGAGTGCCCTGACAGTTGCTAAGATCATTCTGTTGTATTAATAGGATAAAATTGAATTTTAAAATGAGGTGCATTTCTGGCTGGGAAGAAGCTTTTTGTTTATAAAGTGATAAAGTTGTGTGTGTTTTCAATGATTTGAAGATCTGTTGAGAATTAAGAAGAAAAAGATTTCTGAAGTTCTTTAGATGTCAGACTTTTGGACTCCTTTTCCCAGAAGTGCAGAAAGAGATGGGAGGAAAAACCCTGATCTTTTTACAGTAATTAATTTCCAGATTGCACTGCAGTTAAACAGTGCTGAATTATCTCAGGAATTTAATAGGTGAGGTGCCAGTAAACTTGTTGAGCATCTGGTTTGCCCAGTATGAGTAAAAGAAAAAGAAAGTAAATAGTTTTTGAAAAAACAGAAAGCTTTGTAAACAATTCCACATCAGCTTCACATGTAACAAAGAAATTGCCAGAATTTTTCCTGTAAGATCTACAGGACTTGATTTTCTTTTTTTTTTTCTTTTTTCTTTTTTCTTTTGAACTTTTTTTAAGTATCTGGGAGAGGAGAGACTTTTGTGTATACCTCATCTTAACTCAGGTACCTCATCCTGAATTCCAGTCTGACTTTCTCTGAATTCATCTACAGAGCTCAGGTTTTCTCTGCTTCATGGCGCCAAGGGTTATGACCAAAGAGCTTTTTCTTCCTACCAAATTGTAAATATTGATTGTTCTGTTGGATTCCTTACTGGGCCTAGTCCAGGTAAAGCATTTTAAACTTCACATGTAAAGACACAGGATTACAATAATTTTTTTATTCTCAGAAAAGCAGGGGATCCAAGGAGTAATAAGGGTCTCAGAATTGAGAGTCTTATTCAAACACACAAAATTATGACTCTAATTCTAGTTTTATGAATTTTCTGTAAAAAAGTAAAGTATATTTCTGTAAAGTATATATTGGTCCATAGAATGATAGAATATCCTGAGTTGGAAGGGAACCGCAAGAGTCACTGGGTCCAACTCCTGGCTCTGAACAGAACAGCCCCAAGAATTGCACCATGTCCCTGAGAGCATTGTCCAAATGCTTCCTGAGCTCTGACACTCATGGTGCTGTGACCATGTCTCTCGGGAGCTTGTTTCATATTGCTGCAAGTAAAATCCTTTGTTAGAAAATGAGCCAGAAAGTAAATATTCAAGCAGTTGAAACACAGCTGAAATTCATTTGCCTAAAATTGAAATGAAGGTTCATTTAGTATTTTTTTTCAGTTCTTATGAAAAAGCACTGAAAATTCAGCCCAGCTGCAATTAACAATACTTAGTTCTTGTGTAGTGATTTTTATACATACAGCTATTTTTTTACAGCTGTTATCTAATTAATTGTTATCTAATTAATCCAAGTAATTAGTGTTGCACTGTAGTTAGAATATTAATTGAGATGTAAAGCATACTTAAAATTTAAGTGCAGCATTTGAAACACTGTTTTTGAGCCAGACAATAGTTTGGCCAATAATTATGAAAAGTCCACTTTGTAGTATTTTCGTACAAAAGAGCAAGAACATATATTAATAAGAAAATATTAAAAAAATCTTGAAGAAATAAAATGGATAGCTAATTTGCTTTCTGCTTTGTCTGCTCCACATGCCTTAATCAGATATTCTTCTTCCCTTCATTCTTCCCTTCCATTCAAACAGAATGCAGGAATTTGCTTACTAACAAATATGCCAGCAAGGGACAATTTACACTTTATATGTCCATGCTGGAAGCGTCCCTTTGCTGAGTATAGCAACTACTCTTTTTGACAACATCGATTTTTAAATTTCATTTCTGTTGAATTATTAATAATTTGGATCAAGGTGATAGCAATGACAATTGATTTCTTCTGTTGAGCATCCTGCAGGGTCTGGATTCTTGCTTAATAAGATCTTGTCCTCTAGGTTTTTAATTTAACTGGAAGGTATTTTATACCTGAATATAAAGGGCAAGTTATCTTGAACATTTTAACACTAATCATTATTATTTGAAGTTCAAGTACTTCAAAATAATTATTTTCAGCTGGGATTCAGTATTTTATATGCCTTCAAAAGTTGTCTGAACAGATCAGCAGATGATCACCAAGATCTTTGACAAGGATCTTTGGCCTGCTGTCATTGTGGCTCATTTTCTTCACCTATTCAACAGTACTAACATACTACTAATGCTTATGTTATATTACAGCTAACTGCTCAGAAAATACTTACCAATTCTACAGAAGGGGTGAGGACAAATGGTAATCAGCCACAGTTCTTGAGTCTCCTGATGGGGATATGTAATAGCTGAAAGCAGAGGAATACTTTTGTGATTACCAACACCATGGTCTTACCTCTGCTTTCCTTTCCAGCCTCTGGTTTCTGCTTAGGGTGGGAGAACATAAACTAAATATGAAAAGTAGAACCCTGTGGGAGAGGAAAAACTGTCTGGCCCACCCCTGGGTGGTGCAGGGGAAAAGTGGCTCTAGATTTCCTTAGGTTGTGGGACCAGATTCATCCCAATGGGACACCAAGTGTTGTGTCACTGTGCAGGGCAGTGAGGAGTTACTGCAGTTCCTTAATGAGACTCATCTCACCTGTGAGCTCACATGGGTGGCATGATGAGCAACACTCACAGAAGGCTTCCTTTAGAATCAGAGGAAAGAAAAAAAAGAGATACATTTAAGACATGACTCACTAGATTTGATTTAGTGTAACAGGATCCACATCAGGACTACATGGAGGGCAGAGAGTTGTTGAGACAAGCAGGGGGTTGAAAATTCATTAGAACAGGGCATTGTCCCAGGATTTAAGGATTTGGTTCCTCACGTAACAATTTGTACTTCCATTCAATTTCTGAAGACAATACTTTGAAACAAAGATTATGGCATAATTCATTAATTTTTTGTTGTATACATAACCACATACTGAAGTGCTTGCCTTGTATTGAATGATTTAGATGTTTCAGGACTTCTTCCTTCTGACAATTAAAGACTAATACTAATCACAACTGGACTTAAAAGCCTTTTGCACTGAAAAGGAGTAAGAAAAGTGATGTATGAGGATTCATTTGCATTCCGTTAACCATATTGGTTTAAATCCAAAATAAATTAAAAACTGCAGACTGAGTGACAGAATTGACTTTCACTGTCTGTCACAAAACACTTAGATTTCAACATATTTAATTATAAACTGCCATAGATGGGATGATAAATAAAAAAGTAAAACATTTCCTTTTTTTATTTTTAGTGTCCCAGTAAAACATTTGGAGGTTTTGATTCCACGAAGGACCTTCCTGATGAGGTTATCACATTTGCCAGGAGTCATCCCGCCATGTACAACCCAGTATTCCCCATCAACAACCGTCCAATCATGATTAAAACAGACGTGGATTACCAGTTCACACAGATCGTGGTGGATCGAGTGGACGCAGAGGATGGCCAGTATGATGTGATGTTCATTGGCACAGGTGAGAGGTCTTGAATCTACACTCTGTGCTCCTCCAGGACTGATGGAAACCTAGAGCAGATAAAAATTCATACTCTGAAAGACAGAACTCTGACTGAAGAACAGTGCAAACCTGTGAAAATCTGGGGCAGAACCCAAATCTGTGTGTTACAAACATTTGCTGTTACAGGTTCAGGCCATAGCCTGCACAGCTTAATTGTTTAGGAGCTTTGCCAACTGGATTAAGATCAAACCACCCTCCTTCCAACTACTGCTATTAGGGATTTTTATTAGAAAAAATAAATTGCCTTATTAATCATAATTTAGTATTAAAATGAGGGGTTTGAGGTACCCATTTTGGAGTGCAACATAAAAAGTATTAATGTGAATGAGGCAAATATCCAGGTACAGTAAAAGTCTTGTGTGCCTTTCAAGTATTTCAAGTATTGCCTTAAGATGCTCAGCTCTTCAGCCAAGAGGGTGCATCATTTTACTTAAGATGAGGATATCTGGCACAAATGGAGTGTTTTCAGAAGAGCTGGTATTCAGATAGAAATATGATATCCTTTCCAAAGCATTTGCAGAATTATACAGCTTAGGTATCTTAGAGAAGTGTAAATATACACTCAGGAAAGACATTTTTTCCAGAAAGGTAATAGTGAGAAAGAGTGTCCAAAAATTAGCTGATATGCATTTTCCTAAATTCAGTGGTTTCAAAATTGTACTGAGTAGCAATTAGTGGATCTGTTTCTTCATCTCTGAAAGTCTTACATTAGTTGGCTGATGTTTCAATTACGTTGAGTAAAAGTATTTTAAACTTTTACTGAACATAATTGCTAGTAATTAGACATTGGCATCATGAAGCAAACCAAATCAAACCAAAACCCTACTGCTTCTTTTCAGCATTGAACCAAAAAATACCTTCAAGTCTGTCTTATAACAGTCCAATTTTTTACATGCTTTAAATACAGTTCTGGTACTCTAGACCTGGGGTCAGATTTCCAAAGCAATAAATGTAAGATCTCTTTCATGTTGATGCCTGAAAGGTATTATGAGTAAACTGAGAGCTGATGAAGCTTTGTGTACCAAACACAGTGCAAGCATTACAATTCAGAACATTTACTGCAGAACACACAGCTCTGCAGGAAGGGTTAAAGCACTTCAAAGCTTCAAAACTGAGTTACTAGATACCAGTGCTATGGTATATTCTTGGATAAAACATTGAAAAGTATTTTCATATTATTTTATACAACATATATATTTTCCATCATGCATTAGAGACTTCAATGTCATCCACAATTCACAGTGTTTGGTGCCTTTCAACAAATCCTCTGTGACCTGATTTGGCCTGCAAAAAACAAATTAGTGGCATACACAGCATGATGTTGAACAAACATAAGGAACTTATTTAAGTGTATTTCTTGAGCAAAAGAGGTGGCATTTAACTCTCCAAAGCTTGGCCTGTGGGCTAAGAAAGATGCATTGGTTTCTGCAAGGGAAAGCAAAACATTCTTCTAGAGATTTCACTGTACTTTCTTCAAAACTTCTCTTAGAGTCAGATGAAAAGTAATACAGAAGTTCCTGTCTATTTCAGACAGTGCAGGAAGACTTGCTTAAAACTGAGCTACATAGTTGCTTAAAACAGCTTCTAGATATTACCATTGCATATACTGCTTATTCAGTTACTATTATGTCTGGCAGTTCTTATGTAAATCAGTCAGGCAACATCTCCCTCTAAAAGAAATTAAATGATATTTTTTACCTCTGAGTTGGGAGTTTAGGCTTTTCCTAAACCACTGATATTCAGGTGTGTGGTAAATGCTCAGGATTCCATCCAATGCTGGTGATAGTCCTGCCCACAAACTTAAGAAAAGTGTTGAAACATTATTACTTGCACTAGCCAAAAGATATTTCAGCACCAAAATCCCATCTTTTCTAAATACAGAGTGTTTTTTTCCTCTTGAAATATTACTTTTGTCCATAGAAACCATTCTTTCTCCACCAGGAGGTCATACCCTCATGGGACAAGAACAGTCATTACAACACCCATGCCTGGAGCTGGAGCACAAAAGATGCTTCATGCCCCTCTGAGCTCACTGTCCTTATTGTGGCTTTCAGAACCAGGAAAAGGTGTCTCCCAAGTGTGGGAAAGGTAAAGAGGCAGTAGCGAGGCCCTGCCTGCCTTCTGCCAGAGAGCAGCCAGCTGCTCAGAGTCAGAGGAATCAGAAACAGATACACAATCAGCATGTATTACTTCTTCCCAAGCAAAGAACTAACTGGGAAGCAGATTAGGGACTGGAGTCACAGTCCATTTTCCCACTTGGTGATCTGAACCTATTACAAAGCCAGAATTATGCTCCCTGGGGTATGGCTGGGTTTTTCTGTGCAGGTCTGTCCCATCAGATTAGATAATATTTCTCTGTATTTTCCCATTGCTGTTAGAGCAATCTACATTATTCCCATGTGCTGCTGAAGTGCAGTATGTTGAAGAAATACTTTTTTTTTCCTTTTCTTTGAATAACTGATGATAATTGAACACAACATAATTAATAGCCATCCAGTGTGGTCACATTTTCCTTTCCTGTGGGGGAAATCTTGAGCTGAGCAGTTTCTTTCCCACTGTGATTGTACCAGTGCGTTTCACAATGAAAATAAAATCCTATCGGCATGCTTGAAAGTAATCAGAAAAAAACAGGATTTCATGCATATCCTGATTGTCTGATGCTTGGCATCCTTTGGCACAGTTAAAGTACCTCTGTCAGTAAAGCAAATTAATAACAGTAATCTTATCTCACTAAGCAGGGCCTATTGATCCTAAAGGAGGCACCTGATTCCGTTTGTGTGAAGTCGTTTGAAATACTACTCTGTAAAACTCGATGTAGAACTCAGATAAAGCCCCACTTTGGTACCTGTGGCCTGACCAGAGTCTCCTCAGTGATTAACTCAGTGTATCTTTGACCTTAGAGGCTTTCTTGAGATCAGGCAACTGTAATTGTTGCAGGAGCCACTTAAAAGTCTGACCTTTTGTTGAAACAACATTATGGGAAACTTGTGTCTGCTCAGTGCCCACTCAGTCTGCTTTAGGAAAAATCTCCCTTAATTTCTAGGATATGGCATTTAATGGATTGTGACTGACAACAGTCCTAGTCCAGCACAGAATAGAGTTGTGACACTTTGCTACACTGTTATATTTATTCAGAATTCCTTGTTTCTCACCCGTAAAATATATTTTCCTCAAAACCACAGTCATCATATTATCAGGATAATTAAGGAAATTAACTCATCAATTAAATTACAAATATAACCACTGTTACATTATCTGTTATTCTGAATTACTCTCTTGTAGAAATGTAGAATTTTTTTCTTATTATTTTAAAGTTTATATTTCATTTGTTCTGTACCATTCTCAATATTTCTTGTTTTAAATATAGTCAATTAGTAGCAATGACAATAATGAGAACCACTCCTAATCCACTTATCTAGTATATTTTACTAGGTTAATTTGTACTAAAGATACCTAAATAAAAAGAAAGATGTGCTTTGCTTTGTTGTTACTTTAAGAAATAATTGGTTGGTTTGTGTTTTTCCAAAGAATATATGAATTTGTGGCTAATGAAAGAAAACAGGGATGCACATATTCCAGGGGAAAAGAAATTGCTTCTTTCTAAAATTCAAAGAAATTGTATCTAGAAACCAACATCTGCTTGAAGGGAAACAGATGGGAAAAATGAAAAATCCCAGTTCTGCAGGATATTCCAGGTTTTCTAGAATATCTAAATACAAAGTCATGTAAAGAAGTACCAGAATTTTCTTATTGAATCAATAGCTTTTAAGTTAGTTGCCCTATAAAAGATATTTCTAATGCATATGATCTCTTTGTCTTAATTTTATGTGTATTTTAGATATAGAACTAGAGAGTTGTCATATTTTTATCTAGAAATTTCAGCTAACATCCCCAAATTGTATATACTTATAAAATATATATATATATATATCTGATTTTGTGTAATTGACGGTTAAATTCTTGTTTTAAGAATGTCAGCCTTTATAGTTATTTGAGAATTTTATCCACTTAAGATGCCTTGTGTTTTCCTAAACCATTAAAGCCGTAGGATGTGCAACATGGAAGGTCCTTAGGGACATAGTTATTCTACCTGTGATACATTTACATGGCACTACACTTGGCTGGTTAAGAAGAAAAGTCGCATACAGATTGTTTCCATTTCAGAGAGTCTGCAGTGATGTGTGCCAGCCTAGAAATGGTTCTTTGTGTTTTTGTTGTTTCCTGGAAATTGCCTTCATAGAAACAAAGAAATAAATCCCAGATGCAGAAGCTGAATAACAGAGATGGTCTTAGATGGTCTTTAGGCTGAACCATGTTCACAAAACCAAAGGCTGTGGCTCTGGAATTTCAAGTGCTGGCCTTGTTAATTTTAAAACTTGTTGCAAAACTCGAAAAATGTAATTTGATATAATACTAAAATGCTGGCAAACACCTACTTCTAAACCAAAGGCACAAAGTGTATGCTTTTCACCCCTCAGTGAAGAACCAGCATCTTATACACAGAGAAATATAGATGCCTTAAGGGGCTTATACATCTTAGGCACTTTGTTTGACACAGGGAAGATCGCACGTACTTAAGAGTCCTAACAGCTTCATCTGTCTAACAACATGTGTCCAGATGGTTTTGTATCCACTGCAGTATCTTCACATGCATTTTAAGAAAGACAAATATCTAATTCAAAAATGGACAATAAAAGACACCTGGGTAAATTTAGAGCATTTCCTTCCCCAGTCATGAATCTGTCATTTTATACTGTCACTTAAATAGTATTTCAGTCCTGTCTGTTCCTTAATAGCTGTAATAGTCTGTGTTTTCTTTGTTGCATTTTGATAATTGAAATACTTAAATATCCTACTGAAATTCATTGTTTTCTGAGGTTATTTTAAATAGCAGCTCTTTTGAATGAGTGCTGAGAGATATGTAGCTTCATAGTCTTTCTATGTGAAATAATTACATACTACAAGAAATTCTGGCTGCTACAAAGCAGAAGCATTCATCTTAAGCACCTGAAAACCTTTATTTTTTTTTTTTTTTTTTTCCTTTTCAAGATATTGGAACAGTTCTTAAAGTGGTTTCAATTCCTAAGGAGACTTGGCATGAATTAGAGGAAGTCTTGCTGGAAGAAATGACAGTCTTTCGGGTAAGTGCGGCTAAATTTCAAGTGTCAGGTTGTAGATTTCTCTGTGGACAGCTGCAAACTCAACTTCTTGCAGTCTAGCCAAGGAATCGCCTGGCATACCCCTCTAATTAGCTTGTCATTTAGAGGCCCAGACACTAGTCAAAATAAACCTTGAAACTTTCAGTGCAAGCTGGAGGTTAATGATAAAAGAAATGGCATTCTGGGCTCTTTTTCTGTGGTTTAAAAAGCAAATTAGTATTTCTGAATCTTAGAGTTGTTGCATGCTGGAGTTAAGTATCTACCTGTGCAGGTCTGGGAACAATGCCTGTCTGTTTTCACACACAGAGATAGACAACATACAAATTTATAATTGCATCAACTCTCAAAACTATCCAGACTGTCAGCATATTGTAACTAGGAAGATCCTTTAGGTAAAACAATGATCTGCCCAGATTTCTTATGCTTAATAATCTGAGGAACAAAGTGTTTATATTTTCAAAGGTCACTTTGGGGTCTCATTTTCATGATTGGACACAAGGCACATAAACACCCCCTAACTCTAGTACTTTTGGGTGAAATGAATCTTTTCCATTTTTCCTGTTTAAGCCACCTAAAAAATACGGCATCCCGTAGGCAGCCCTGCAAGGCAAGGCTGAGTAAAACTTTCAAACACTTCCCAGACAGAACCCAGGGACATCTTGTGTTTTGTACACAACAACGAATCATTTACATTCCCTACGTTATTCTTTCTGTCAGTGCCGTTTTATGGCATCTTTTCCCCATCTCCAGGCTGTTGTGGGGCTGATCCCTGGCTGGGAGCACCAGGTTGGTGTGACAGTGGGAAGATGCTGCTGGCACACTCCAGGAGCCTCTTGTCCTGCAGTTTCACCCCAGATGTGCTGACAGAGACCATGCCCTGGACCTGCCAGAGGGACCCAGCCCCACATCCTCATCAAACTCTGTTGCCATCCCTTCACCTTTTTTTTCCTGAGCAGAGACAAGATAGCTAAACAGAGCTTTTTATGAGTATTCCTGCCATTACTGGTACCAATCTTGCTCAGAAATCTTTGTTTTGGGTGCAAGATACCACCGAAAAATGTGTGTCCCTGTTCTTGTAATCAATGGGGTTTTTTGAGGACAGAAATTCAGGGTACTATTTTTTTTTCTTTCTTAATGGTAAAATAAAGTAGAAACTATGAGAAAAAATGAGACAATTTTTTTTTCCTTTTTTATACATACAAAAGTCATTACATGAACAGAGGGTAATTTGGAAATTGTTGATAATGTATGAGTCTCTTCCCTGAAACAAGTGAAAGTGCGAAGCTGAAAGAGAGCTGAAAAATATAAAAGTGAAAGAAGGAAAATAAATGGAAATAATTTTATTTCAGAAAGGTTTTACAGAAGTAAAATAGTTAATGGCAAATTCAAATTTGGAATTTTACTTTACATGTGTATTTTTTCATTGCACGAAAGTATCTTGGTGTTCTGATTTACTTGAAAGCTAAATTATCTCTTCAAACGTATTTAAGCCTTAAAGAGGGTATTAATGTACTTCAGTGGAATTTGTGTGCATAAGATATAAATCTTTCAATAGAGAATTTCCAGCAGATAATACATGTACCTCATGCAAATGTAAGTTTTCTTTAGTTATAAAGAGTGTACATGCATCATGAACAATGTATTTTGATGTTAAGCTGCAATGTGCTGAGTACAGTGCTTTTCTTTTAAAATTCCACAAAGCTGAAAGTCTTTCATATCTGTTACATTGATAACAAATGCCTCTTTAAACCCCATTTGTGCAATATTTCGCTGAACAGCTGAGCAAACAAACTAATGAGTTCAGTTTTCATTCAAATGTTACATTTAATTGATGCTTTCTAATATGAGGTCTATTAACTCCTCTGTAAAGGCAAGTCCATGCTTACCATCCACTGACCCATATCCAATTCTCTCAGGATAAGCAAGTTGAAAACTACACAAGTGTAAAAGCTTAATAAGGACTTTATTAATGTACACAACCAAAAGTATGATGTGTAGGATTAATAGCAGATTTCTAGATGGAATAAAGTTCATTCAGAATTGAGTTGCCGCTGTCTATTATGCTACTTTTACTCTTAAAATCCATCCAAGAACCTGGGCCTAAAAGTTGTAACAGTTGATGAAATAATGGATATTCCAGAGTGCAAAGAACCTCTTGCTCATTTTGATTGCATGTTCTGAAAATACATGTACCTTCTTTGTAAGTGAATAGTGTGGAGCAGTTAAAAAGATTATACTTGGGATTAAAACTTGTTCTTATTAATAAAATTTCACAGGAATGGGGTTTGCACTTTGATATACTTTGAATGAGTTGCTTATTTCAGTGTTATTACCTTTAATAGATAGTATCTGTGAATTTTCATATAGCCATTATTATTTTCATATTGCCTTGGAAGTTCTTGAAATGCAATTTTAGTATTAAGTGTAGATAAAAATTTCAAGATGTGAAATTAGTGACAAAGTGATCACAGTTAAACTGTATTAATAATGGAAAATGAAATACCTACAATCAATGTAGCAAAGATGCACCCATATATGTACATGCATTCTAAATTCATTTACAGTTAGAAATTATTTCACTGCAGAAGACAAGAACTATTACTAGGGAATGTCTAGTTTCATTTCAGGGAATTCTACCTTGTGGAAATAGTATTGTAATAGAATTTTTATGTTTATAGCTCATTTTATATTTTAACTCTGTTTTTCTCTAGGAACCCACTGTTATTTCAGCAATGAAGATTTCCACAAAGCAGGTATTATGTGCACAAATGTTAAATCACTTTCAAATATTTATTGGTCTGTGTCTTCTAGAGACAGTAACTTGGCAGTCAGCAGAGACATATTAATTGCAGCAGCAGCATCCCATCCCTTTACATAAACAGCAGTAGTTTCTCAGGAAAGTGTGACGTGCAACAGGGAAGGGAAAAGCCTAGTTTGTGTTACTTAGTGGTAAGGTGGAAACTAAACACAAACTAACCAGCTGTCTGGTGGCTCTCTAGAAAAAAGAAAAAAAAAAAAGTAAGAATCCACATTATAGAATGCTTCCATGAGAAGCTGTTCAAAAGGAGTGGCCAAACTTGGTCCCTTCCTTTAACGGGAATAGTTCCAGTTGCTGTAGGATAGTCTGGTACAGAATGCAGATGGTGGAAGCAAAGTATGGAAATGGGACATCCTCCTGTGTTTCTGTCCTATGCCCATTCTATTCCCAGATGTGCATCATTCAGCTGTAACAAAAGATCAACAAATCTGATGCAGTCCAAATTTTCCATGGCCTGGTTCAGTGATGTGGTTAGGATAAGAGTTTCAGACTCCAAAATTTATATTTCCTACTTTCTGTTGAGTACAGTAATAGCTAACTGCTTATAGATAAGATACATATTATAAAACCAGACCGTAATGAAGATGAACTGAACTTCTTGATGGATAGAGGTAGAGTTTTGTCTGACTTACAGTAAAGGTGATTCCTGCATTTCTATGCAAATCTGTGAAGCAGTTGATAAATTATGTGGTTGTGCAAAGAACATTGATTTGCAGTGTAGGAATGAAGTGGGTATTATGGGTCTATCTTCCAGTTTTGCCTGGAATTAGGTGGATGGATCCCAGCCACGGTCATTTCCTGTCTCAGGAGTCTGACACATAAAATTTAATGTCAAATTTAACTTTCTTATTTTTTAATTTCTTTTTTCTTTTTCTTTAATATGTTGTGATCTGGAGGCTAATTTGGTAGATATGAGGAACTTACTTTTGTTAATGTCATTGTCAGGAAGGAGGAGATTTGGTATTACTTTCAGGACTAAGTACACTAAAAATTGTGCACATTATAAGTAAAATTTAGTTAATTCTTCTACTTCACTCTATACATTATTAAACAGAAGTTGAATTCATTCTGTAATGGACAGAGTCCAATATTATATTCGAAGTGCTGCATATTTAACTCTCAATTCACTGTCTTTAGGAAAGTTGTCTGAAACCATTCATGTATTTGACAGAAAATGTTTGGGGGGGACACTGTTTTAACAGTTTACCACCTAAACCAGCAAAAATGGCAGGACAAAGAAAAAAGTACTGTTGAATACTGGGATATTTAAAAACAGACCTGTCAAGTTGTATATATGTTCACATCATGCCAAAATGCTTTGCTTTGGATTATTTTTATAAGTACATTCCCTTAAAGCAGCCAATCATATTTGAAAATTGACCATGCATTTTCATACAGCTTTTTTTTCCAAAGCATCTTTAGTTATTCAGGAGAGATTACAATTTTCCCTGAGTTTTCTGAAAACAAATTTACACTGCTAAAATTGTCTAAAGCTAAAAAAGAGCATAAACCACAAGTTATTCAGGCAGAGTAAAACTCATGAAAAATCAACCAGCCTCAGGCTAAAAATGACAGAATCATGATACACTATGACAAGCTTTTGGCAGTATGTATGAAATAAGTATATGGCAACATGTTTCCATTTTACATTTATGATTTAAAAATACTGTAGTTCTATAACTCAAACACTTTACTCATTGTGTTCTGATAAGCAGGGTGGTTTTTATATAAACAGCACGATAATTCTATGCATTGTGGAAAGCCAGAGCATGAAATGTAAATAGTAAAACCAGCATGTTCTATTGAATGCCTTAAAAATAATCACTTCATTTTGTTTTTTCACTAACAAATCTTTCATCCAATTATAAAAACATGGTACAGGGAGTTTATCCTTATTTCTAAATGTTTTACTACTCTGGTTGTTCAAAGCTACCTCTTTTGCCATCATGCCAATATGTTATGTTACAAATTACTCTTCCTAAAGACCAAAATCTACAAATTCTTCAGGAGCGGAACTTAGCTTAACTTTTAAATTATATTAAGCTGTAAAGCTCCTGTCTGTCTCTGAGTATACATTTGGCCCTTGAGCAAGAGTGGCTTTGGGTAAGGAAATTTAGCTTTTATGTGCAAGACTAAGCCTTAATGCGTTCTTTCTCTTCTCTGCTGTCTTTAACTCACAGGAATTATGTCTATACTTTCTCACTGAAGCTACACATTCTTCCTGGTTCAGAGCCCTAGGCTTGTGTAACCTTATCACTTAAACAGTTTATGCTTTGTTAGCAACAGACACAAACCTTGAGAGCATCCTTGAGCCCCTGCTCCACCCTGCAGCTCCTCAGCCCACAGTTCTGTGGGAGACACGGCACCACCTGGCTTTGAGCCTGCCAGGTGAAGCTCCATAATTTCTCCACTTCAAACATAGAAGCAGGCAAAAAAATCCAGCCGAGGTTTCAATCAAAGGTAACTTCTTGCAGAGCAACCTCTCACCTTTTTCTCAGGGTCAGCTCTGTGATGCTCCTTCAAGGAGCTGTTGGATTTCTGGTGACATGGGAAGAGGGCAAGGAGATCCTTGGCTGAACAGGCCAAGTCCTTGTCTGGGGAATTGCTACAAAGAGCTTTGTTTCTCTTGTATAAGATTTTCAAGCAAAGGCAAGGCAGATGCCTTCAGAAATAACTTAGTGACTACTTTTATAGTATATTTCATCAAAATCTGAATTTTATTCAGAGATCAACATTTCTGTCCCTAGTGGGCATATAGAAGGGACCAGCTCAAAATGAATACATCACTTAAACAGCATGCTGAACTATTCTGCATTACTTCTCAAGACATTAAATTAATCAAATGGTACTTCAATCTCATGCTCCCTAAAGTTCCTTCAAAAACTGTGCTTAAGTTCTCCCTCTTATGCATTACATTTTTTCCATTCTGTTATCCCTTTGTCTGACTATATGGAGAAAGACTGCTTTTTTGGGCAGCACTGTGGGGCCAACAGAAACCACTGGATTGCTTAAAGTATTAGTCTCCTCAGTCAATTTTTCTTGAGTTCTGATACTTTTGCAAGAATTTTTAGAGGACAGCTTTTCTTTTTTTTTTACTCTGGTTTGATCTGATAATCTCACTCATTAAATTAACAATGTCTTGGAAGGGATGTCTGAAAAGGCAGTTTGACTGTGGTATGGCAAAGTAAGGTCAGACCATTGATGCAAATAATTCTATTTCTATTTTCTGAATTTCATACTGCCTGGATTTTTTATATTGTTAGTGTCCAGAATAATGATCACCAGCTGGAGTCTAAAACCATGATCAGAAGAGCAGCAAACAAGGCAGCAACCTTAAGGCTGTGCAGCACCTGAAACATATGCTGCAGTTCACTGACTGAACTATGAACTTATATACAAGGAATATAGTTTTTAAGTTACCCTATTTTGGCCTCTTTTTTTTTTATTATTTTTTTCCCTTATGTTTCTGGTCATTCTTTAATTCTAAAGACATTTATTAGAAGGAAGGAGGAAGGGGAATTTTACAAAATGAAATTGGCTACAGAGGTACATAGGAAACCATTACACCATTCTTTATTTTCCCATGTGCATTCTCTGGGTTGATTTTTATATTAGTTACACCACACGTTCCTACATGCTTATACAGATATTAATGCCCCAATTACACAGCACTCAGATCAATACCATCTGGACATTTAAGATACTTAACTGAAGCTCTAATTTGACCTATGCTGCCTCCATAATCAGTAAAGAGAAGAGGCTTCCCTGGAGAAGCACTTAGGTCACCTAAGATTTGGATTGCTGCTCTTTTTACTGCAGGATGTACCCCTAAGGTGGGTACTTGATTAAGTCACTTAAGTTAGAGAGCAGCAGCTCGTCATGTCTGTTGCCTGTCATCTCTTCTCAAGGCTACAATGCTGACTGGGATGGGTTTGGACAGTTCAGGCTTTGTATAAAGCCCTGTGTGGTCAGAGATTTTTGACTGGAGAATGTGGGTTCACAACCCAGTTATGTAACTGTAATAGATGGAAGCAGCTGCTTAGAAAGGGTTTAGTTTTCAATTTGCCAGTGAATCTTCCTTTGGGGGCTTTCCTTGTCATATTTTCCTTGAGAAAATACCAGTGTTTATATAAATACACGGGATGTTTCTATTACAATTAATATGTCTGTATAAACTGCCAAGCTGCTGTCTCTGAAAGAAGTTAACACAACACCTCTTAGGAGTGTTTTTGGTGTTGCTATCTCCTGTTATGCAGTGCTCATTATGTCTAGTAGGTAGGTGACCACAGCCATCTTCCTTCCCTGAATTCCCTGAAAATGGTGATATGCAGACATTGCAATGCAGGAGATGAAGAATTTTGATAACATTTCTTGAAATCCTATTTTTTCACACCACCATTATGTTTTCAAAGAAGGAAAAATGAATACAAATTTGTATTTTCTTCATGGGACTGCTTGGAGTAGGACCTTGAAGAAAGGAATTCATCGGTCCACCATGGGTGCTGGGTGACAGGGTTTTGTCAGTGGTTCCAAACCAGAAGGATTATGCCCTGGAACTTTTGTGTATCCATTTATTTAGTGTTCCCTTAGTTTTGCATCCCACTAATACTTGTTTTCTTTGTGAATTATTCCTAATCTGAAATATCTCTCTTTGGACTTCCACATGGGATCAGAAGTTCAGTTTTCTCATATCCCTCTGGGGGCCAACTTCCCTAATGGAATGAATTTGAATTTGATATCAGAGAGGAAATTGAGAGAGACAAGATATTCTTTGTGAATATGCAAGGCTGTATTTCATTTTGTATGCATGTTTTTTTATTTACTTCTACATTTGAACTGCATCTTCTACTCAAGAATGGGTTTTTATCCAAAATAAAGCAAAACCTCTCTCCTTATTAAAGATATATTCCAGTTAAATCATCTGACTTACAGAAAAGAGTACAAAACATTAGAATTACCCGACATGCAAAGAAGCGCATGCGTAGCAGCACGTCCAGACTGAAATATCGTAGCATCAGTCTGAAATAATTTACTTTGTATTTCCTCCTCACATACATAAATTGAGGTAATGCTTAAGAAATGTATGTTGAAGTTTATCTTTTTGTTCAAATTCACTTTCATGTTCTCCGTTGTGTTCTGTTGCTGACTGTAGTGTTTTCTCAGTGTGAGGATCTGAATACAAGAGGAAAGACTTAAGAGTACTTCAATGTTCTTATGTTTAGGGAACCCACCAAGAGATTAATGAAAAAATAAAGTTTTTCCTATTTGATTTTTTTTTTTACCCTGGGGACAATTCTGTTCTCATTCCTTTAGCATATGTCAGGATCATGATCCTTCATTGTATTTGAAGTGATCCTTACAGATGATTATATAACATCTTTATGCATTCCTAGAAAAAGAAAATTGTAATTTGCAATATTTTTTTAACCTTTTTTTTTTTTTTTAACTTTCTACAACAGCAACAGCTCTACATTGGCTCAGCCACTGGAGTTTCACAGCTTCCTTTGCACCGCTGTGATGTGTATGGAAAAGCTTGTGCTGAGTGTTGCCTTGCAAGGGACCCTTACTGTGCCTGGGATGGCTCCTCCTGCTCACGTTACTTCCCCACTGCTAAGAGGTAGGGACAGTTCTGGATGCCTGCATGGTTTGCTATTTGTTTTAACTGATGGCCTCAATATGACCAGAGGGCTTTGGAGATTTTTCAGGAGATGGTTAACCAGAGCCCTTTCTCTTCCAAAGAAAACATCGTTGTGAGAGCTACAATGCAATATGAAGTCTTGGTTGATTTAAAGTGATCACTGCTACTTCTTGGGCTGGCTTAAAAAGCTCCTGTAAGAAAACATTCAGAGAAGAGTTGTCTCTGAAATTAACTCCTAACTTTATATTCGTTGGTAAACAGCAAAAAGAAAAAAAAATCATTTTCTCTAACATGAGGGGAGTTGGTCAAAATTAAAAAAAAAAACCTCACTACTTGCCCAAGTAAATTATCCTGCATTTTCATGAATTTTGATTCAAGAGAAAAATTTCTAAAATATTTGGACATGGATAGAAACTTACTTTTTTTAGTGATAGGTTACATTATTGTTATTATTCAAAAGTATAACTTGTATGTGCTGATGTGTGTCCAAGTGCTGCCAGATCAGAGCAACCACTGTTTTACAGTCCCATTGTAGTGATGCTAAAGGCTTTGCAATGCAAATGTTGGTGGAAAGCTGACTCCACAAGTCAAAAATATCAATTTTATTAAAAATGTACAAGTCTAGTTGTCTGATCTGAAGATTTAGAGTACTAACTTCTTTGCCTCCCTTAATCTTTGAAACTCTTTCTCTAAAAGTATAGAAGCTAGTAACTGAAGATCTCCTGGCTATTGAAGTAGAAATTAGGAATAACTGAACAAGTAAACATTTGCAAATAGAAGCAGACATTGGTGTAGTTTGAAATTTCCTTGATAAATTGAGTAAAATGATAAAAATGTGCTCACATTAAATTGAATATGGCAAACATCTTGCATGTATGAAGAAACAAAGATTCTAAGGGTTTATATACATAAGGGTTTATATACACAAAATTAATTATAGCAAATACTTGGTTGAGAGTGTCAGAATGCCAAATTCCAGGGTTAGATTGGTTGTTGAGGGAGATGAAATATGGTCAAGGGTTAGAAGTTGAGTAAGTGTCACAGACGTTTCAGATGGAGGGGATTAAAATTTTAAGGTTTGTATTACAATGTATCCTAAACAAATACTGATGATAAAGGCTGCTCCTCGAACATCGTGTTCTGTTTTTGCACCAGGAAACAGAGTTAATTGAGGAAAAGCTTTTTGTGAAATTCTTTAGGAAATAATTAAAGAACCCATCCCAAGAGAAGAGCCAGTCAAGTCTTCTCAGCTACATGGGCTAAATTCTTATTTTTGCTGGTAGCATTGTGGTTTCTCTGGAGGAGGAAGGAAAGGACAGGGAACAGTGAGGTTTTCGAGGAGAGTCTAAAAGATTGATTTGTTCTGAAAGGTTTTTAGTATTAGAAATCAATGTGGTTGAGTACTGCCTCTGAGTTCAAGGAGACAGTAAGATCAGAAGTCACTGAACCACTGTTTCCTGCTACTTCCCTGCTACTCTTTATCCCTGAACCTCATCTTTCCTCAGCATTCCTAGCACACATTCCTGCTCCCAGCCAATCTCAAGATCCATAGAGCACATCATCCTGTCATTCCTCTGCTTACACTGATGGAAGAAGCAGGGCTCTTTGTCTTTCCCTTATCTCTCCAATTTAACTGCTGTAGATGGAGCTCACATTGCCATCAGGGATAGAGTGACTGGGACCTCTTACAGGGATTGAGGGGTGGGGGTTACTGGGGCCAAACCGAGTTGCACAGCTACAGGAAAATCTTGGGGTGCAGAATTAACTTTTCTGGAGGCCTCTGTGAAAGAAAAAGTTAGTGCTGGGGGCTGGGATCCAAAAAATGCATAAGAAAAAGCTGCAGTCTCTGCCACTTCCTCCCAGTTTTCCCTTGTCAGCAGCAGAGTAGAGATCTGTGTTACTGGGAGAGAGGATCCTCTGTTCACCTGGTACCTGCTGCACCCACTGCCTCGAGCCAGCTTGGAATGCATCGATGACAGAATCAGCATTGCTGGAAACAGCTTAAATGTCAACATTTTCCTAATAATAAATTCTTGTCATTTTAGGCTCCAGAAATATTGGGAATATGGATTCCTGAGGCAATTGTACAGATGCTTTACTAATAGTTGGTTTTAGGGTTTGGGATTTTGTTTTGTTTCTTCTTATTTTAAATTAGATTTTATAAGCCGTGATTTTATTTACTTTTCTTACTTTGTGTATTTTGCAAGTCTAAATGACAGTTCAGAGCTCCTGTTGTGTGACCACTTCACTTTACCCTGTGCAGATGTGTTCTGGTTCATATTTCATAAATCATTGTGTTGATACAATGGTGATGTGTGCGACATTTTCCTGAGATTCCAGCTAAACATTTCATTCAAACTCCATTGACAGTAATAGGAGTCTTTCCACAGACTTCTTTTTTACAAGTTGTATTCTATAAATATAAATCATATATCATTTTTTTTTGGTAGCAAAATTTTATGGTTCCTTATATCTTGGATGTGATTTTGTCATTGCTAATGAGTAATATGAAGATACTGGAAATTACGATTTGTACCTTTTTTTTTTAAATCATATATCATTCAGTAGAAGATTCCTTCTTACTGAAGGTTACTAAGATGTCCTAACTCATAAATTTAAAGAAGTTTTTATTCAGAAAAATAGATAAAAATTCTCATCTTTTTTTTTTTTTTTTTAAGAAAGTTTTTGCTGTACTTCACGTAATTAGTTTCAGGTTCAACGTTTCAGAGGCTTTCAGTGGAAAAGAGTATGGTTAAAATCTTGCAAGCGAGAGGACTCAGTTGTGCGTTTGTGCCTCTGTGAGAACTCCTGGTGTGTGCTGATGCTGGGCTGTTAGTGAGAGCCGGCAAACAGCGCTAGTGTAGAGAAGAGAGATGGTCTGTGCTGCAGAACAATGGCTTTTAAAAATGTGGGCTGTTGCCACAAGGGAGTGACCAACAGGGCTTTTTACAAGGCTACTTGACTTTTGCATATCCGTTGCTGGATACCATAATCTGAAATCGCAGCATTGTTCAGCAGCCTAATCCTCTTTGTTCTCCTCTAATTTTGCAAGCCCTCAGGCTTTCTCCGATTCCTAAAGTAAAGTACTCACACTTGAAACACATCTTTGTTTGCCTCTTTGTTTTTTTCTTTCTTTTTCATATGAAACGCTTTGCTTTGGCTCTGTTGAATTTTGTGTCATAGCTATTTAAACAAAACTAGGAGCAGACAAAGACAGAGCAACACATGCAAAACAAAACTGTATTAAAAAACTCTCTTCAATGAAATACAACATTCTTTTAGCACAAATGAATGTTTTTCAAAAGAGCCAGAAGAATTCAAACTGGGAGGAGAATATACTGTGTTAAAAAGACATGCAATCAAAGGTAGAATTCAGACTCAAGCTACAAAAGATGGAATAAATGGCATTTCAAAATCTTCCTTTCCAAGTTTTTATTTTGTTGGGGTTTTTTTCCAAAGACAAGATCATTTGCAACAGTTTCATAAAAGGTTTTATCAGAAATGTTTTGGTGAAACCCATGGTGGCTGAAATGATTTATGCTTTGTAATTTAGATTTTGGGGAAAATGTAGCACTTCAGTGTTCTTTCAAACTCACCGATCTTAACATTTCATCTATCTAAAAGATGCTGCAATACTCAAAGCATTTTGTGCTCGCACAAATATGTACTTCTGATGCATGTTAAACTCTACATTATATATTTTAGTCCTTTAGCAGTTGCTGTAGCTGTGAATCAAGTAATGAATTATATTATGACCAGTATTGCCCACACAATTAAAATAAACCTTGTATTTCTTTTTATTTGGTGTTTATTTGATACTGATAACTTGCATTAAACATTATTTATTTATTTAGCATCTCAGTGCAAGAGGTATGTATTTACTGAAGACTTCACCTGTAAGAGTAAAGCCTGATTCCACAAAGTGATAACGCAAAGAATATAGTAGTAACAGTAAGATTTCCTTCCTGGTGTTGTTTAGGTGCACTTGTGACCTCTGTAATTATGTAAATGTTCCATTTGTTGCTGTTGGGCGCTGAGAAGGGCACTGACAGATTTCAAATGTGATCTTTGCAGGCGCACCAGAAGACAAGACATCCGAAACGGGGACCCGCTCACCCACTGCTCAGACCTGCAGCACCACAGTGAGTTATGGGCACCACTCAAGTGCAGATAATTTCTGTGTAATTTACAGACTGTGCACGAGTAGAGTAGGAAGCACGTGAATGATTTGTTGGTGAAATTGTCTCGAACATCTGCAAAAGATGAATATAATACATCATTATCCCAATTTAGATAGCTTACAATGGCCTGGATCAGACACTGAAGTCTATTTGGGTTTGGTTGTGGGGGTTTTTTTGTTTTCTTCAGATAAACAGTTTTAGCATTTTAATTTTCCTGCTTCCCTGATAATATCATACCATCACATCACATTAGGCATATTATATCAGAAAAGAATTGCATTTCCTCCATGATATCAAGAAATATGTCCATGTTGCTGTGCATAATTTGCATAAGATGATAGCCAAATCAAATTACAAACCAAATGTGTTTGTAACTATCTTGGCAAAATATGGAGTGACCTCTGTTGTAGGTGTCACACTAAGAGCTGTGAAGATCAGGATGTTCTTGCAGCAGGCGTGTCCCCATGTGCTTTCAGCATGGCTTTTCTTAGACGTATTTTAGGTTGCTTTTTTGTCAGCTGTTTCATTTTCACAGTGTATTGATCAGCCTCCTTTCTTGACTTGTTTGACTGACAGACTTCTCACAGTTACTAATTTGTTGCCAAACTTTTCAGAAGACCTTCACTTAGAAAACTAAAAATGTCCATTTTGCTGTAAGTGAAGGGAACACTTAGGCAATGCTTCCCTCTGCTGGAAAAAAGTGATTTCTCATGATTGTGCCACATCTACAAGCACAGAATATTCTAAGTTTGAAGGGACTCAATGGGTCCAGCTCTTAACTGAATGGCCCATACAGGGATCCTCAGTCCCTCAACCGTGGTGTTATTAGCACCATGCCCCAACCAACTGACTGAATCTCAGGGTTAAACCACTGGGAAAAATAAGGAGGTGACTGAAAATGGAGATACCTCAAAACCCTCTTGTCCTTCCAGTCCATGTAATAGCAAAAACGATAAACAGTCCTAAATTTTACTTTTGTGTTAGCTATAATTCACTACCAATTACTACTACTACTATTAATAAACCAATAGGTTTCACTAATAGTTTCCTCTATTTTCATTTCAATCATTTGAAACTCACAGGTGACATTACTATAGCTTTTCTTTTTACTTCTGATTGTCAGACTCAGGCCAAGTTACTAAGAGGGAAAAAGGTGTTTTAAAAGCACATTAATAGACTGTGGTCAGTATGTAGTTGTCACATTTTGAGAATACATGAAAGTACAACTAGTTTAGATTTGAACTAGTCAATTGGACTAGTAGAAAGCTCACAAATTTCCCATTGCATGATATCAAGTAATTCTTACACAGTGAAGATAAGAGCATCCTTATATTGAGAATGAGATTTTCAGTTCCACAGTAGGAAAGTTTCATCAGGCACTAAACATTGATTTTAATACCAGCAGAAGCATTTCTTCAATGTAGGTTTTTACTCTCTGAACATTTTCCTCCTGGGCAAAACTATGAACTGGTCTACCAATACCCTTTGCTAGCTGTGCTTTATACAACTGTAGGTCTGTTCTTTATTTTCATAAATGAAAAAAGCATTTCAAAACACTTTAGGTTTATGTCTCCCTATATTTGGTAAGTATATTTGTCTGAAAAAGATACTTTCTGTCCAAAGGGAAGAGAGTAATCAGGTTTTTTTTATTAATACAGCCATGAGAACTCAAGTTCTGAAAAGTTATTATATGGTAGATCTGATCAAAAGGAGTTTTAATACAGCTTTGCCAAAACGAGCAGAGCAAATATGAAACAAGATAGGACAGCATTAGAAGGATCAGTAAGTTACAAAAAATAGTGAGGAAATGCAGTTCTGGATCCTAGACTTGAACGATGCACTGTCATAATACTAAAAAAAAAGTTTAGATTGGTCTTAAAAGAAATTTTCACAAAATCACTTTGAGTTGTAAATCCATTACATTTTCCTCTATTTACTTGTAATTTACACATGATCATACATAGTACAGATGACTGCATGGCCTGTAAATTTCCTATGGCAACTTATGCTGAATTTTTTCCTTGTTTGTGACTAGTAGTTCCCTGTACAACAGATGAAGAATTGGGTTTGTCTATAGCCAAAAAAGGCTTAAAAAATAATTTACTACTTGTCTACAGATTCATTTGCAGGAAGTGCCAGTTGATTCTCCGTGTGAACCAGCAAAACCATGAGAAAAGAATACTGTGTTAATGTATAACTTTTTAAGTTGCAGAAACCAACTTTGCAATCAGTCTGAAGCAATAATATTTTTAATAAGGTTTATGTAGCATTTTCAGTTGCTCTTTGGTGCAGATGAATAGGAAGTATAAAGTGATTGCACAGCAACATTAGAGGGAGCTGAGGATCCTTCACTCTAAAGCTGTTTGCCTAGACAATGTTTAAATCGAAAAGCATGGTCACCTTTGTGGCAGCTAAAGGAGAAATTTTGTTTAAGTGTAACATACTAGAGCTATCAAGAAATAATCAAGTTTGGGTTTTTTTGAAGAAGAACTTGTTAAAGAAGTGGTACTTTTTTTTTTTTTTTTTTTTTTTTTTTTTTTTTT